>CACVCL010020205.1:0-88322 GCA_902729485.2 Mus minutoides | reverse complement strand
GCTGGTCACTCTGCACCCAAGTCATGAAGCAGAGAGGGGAAAAGAAGCTGGCCTGGGCTACGGAAGCACAAGACCTGGCCCCAACTGACTCAGTTTCCCCAGCAATATCCGACCTCTGAAAGAGCTGCCCCCTTCCAGAAGAGCTATGTGAGCTGAGGAACAGGCATTCAAGCTCACTCTGACCCCGGTGTTCGGCTCCTGGCTCCCCAATAGTATCATGGCCACTTCATAATGCAAGCCACACCATTCCAACATCAAAGGCACTCATGGTCTTTAACAGTTTCAAAGGTGTTCAGGAGTCCAAGTCTCTTGTGAGACTCAGGGCCATATCTTAACTGTGTGAGCCCCTGTAAAATCAAAGACAGGTTACATACTTCCAATACACAGTGGCACACCTGGGGACACAGCAAAGAAAGATCAGGCCAAAGCAAGACTGAAACCCAGCAGGGGATGGACCAAACCCTGCTGCCCTTTCATGTCCATTAATGACCTGGGGCTCCTGTGAGAAAGAACCATGTTGGTTCCAGAGGTCTTGCTTAGCCCTATGACTCCAGCTCTGCCATCAGGAGAGTGGCACATGTAGCCACTCTTTGGGCTGGCTCCACTCTTTGCCATTAGCTTGTCTCTGGGGATGGCCCTGCCACGTTCTTGGCATCCCCCAACCCCTGGTCTCTCTACTTTGAGCAAGGCTTTGGCCCCACAGCTTTGCAACAGCAACCAGGGGTCTCCTTGCAGGGAATATGATCCCACTGCCTGCCACACTTTGCCTACTGAGTCCCAGAGGCTTCACTGACCCTTGACCCAAAGCTATATTATCCCTGGGCCTTGAATTCTGCTTGCCTGCAAAGCCAGCAGCACCAGGAGGATGTTGACACATCGGCTTGAGATGTCCTATGGTCCCCTGAGACCAAAGCAGTGACTCTGTCCACCTTGGTGGTTCAGTCAGAGCAGATGGATTTCTGGGGCAGTGGTCTCTTTGAGCAGAAGACACCATAGGTGCCTGTCCTTTCCCATACGTTTGCATATTTATAATTGCTAGCCCTTCAGTGGGCAGGGCATTGCCCTCCAGGCACCATCCCTACTGTGCCAGTGTAGACCACAAGGCTTCCTTCTCTGTATTGGGGCACATTACTTCAAAGAGGACAGCTGTGTTTGGTCTGTATCTTTGGACTCTGTTTCTTTCCTCAACAATCTGTGCGTTGTCCACACCCTTCTGTTCCACTTGTTGCTCTCTTGTCTCTGCAGACCCACGTGAGAGCACTGAGCAGCAACCAGGACACACACAGCCTGAGTGCCCTCCTGTCTCTAAGCTTCTCCCAACAGACTAATTAGCCTATTACTTTTGAATTCTGCCTCACTGGGGTTCTCAGGACACAGGCAAAGTGCAGCTTGAGTCTTTGCTAGAATGTCACACAAATGACCCCAGCCCCATTCCCAAAGGAGTCTTATTCCCGCTCTGAAACTCTTAAACCCCACAAGCTAGGCCTCCAACATCTAGTCACCCTCTAGTCACCCCGGTCTACTAACCTCCCACCAGAATGGCCCATGTAGATCCCCTCTGAGCACTGTAGACCCTTTTCAGGCCAAAGTTACAAACGCTTCCATATTCCTCCCTGAGACCAGTTGTACAGCCGTCCATGGTCAGGTTTATCATAGCGATGCCCCTCTCCAATCTCTTTCTGCATGGGTGACTTGTCTCCTTCTTGCTTAAGAACAAACACCCAGCCATAATGGAGGAGTGGGGAAGGGTATGGGGGTTTGTCTCACCTTGATGGCGAAGGAATGGTAGCAGGGACAGGAGCCCGAACAAGAGCAGGAGGCTGGCTGTTGGCATTACATGTGTAGTCCCGAAACAGCAGACCAGGAACAGGAAGAGGGGCTGGGCTAGCGAGCTTCAAGGCCAGTTCCCCAGAGACTGACCTCCTCCACTAAGGCTCTCCCACCAGCTCCAACACACAAGTCTCTGGGGTTCACTTCACTTTCAAACTATAGCAGTAGCCTGGGGCGGGGGCGGGGGCAGGGTGGGCATGAAAGTGCCAGTTCTAAAGTCCAGAGCACCTGCTCTGGCCAAATGTCTGGAGCTCCACAGGGCAGTGCCTTGCCTTTGCTGGGGAAAATGTGGCTGCTTGGGCCCTCAACTGGCCAGCAAGGTGGCCATAGTCAGTCCTTCTTAAATCAAGTTAGTTGCTGATCTCTCTCTAAAGCCAGAACTCTAATCTCTATTCTGCTAAGGTCACTCCAGTCCCTTTTAAAGTGACCTTTCTCTAGTGGTGGAAGCTGTCTGCCGTGAGCCCAGCCGGGTCCTCTAGATAGTGATCCTGGAGAAGGAGACTCGCATGTGATGGTTTGGGCCTACGGGATGGCCATGCAGGTCTACAAGTGCCTGGATGGCCTCCTCTATGGAGCCCATCCGGATCAGCGCCATCTTGTGGTTCTTGGGGAAGAACTTGAAGGCTTTGACATCACCCCCGCTGCTGGAGAAGAGGTTCTTGAGCTCTTTCTCAGATACTGAGGAGGGTAGGTTGGAGAGGTGCAGGGTGGCTGAGGGAGGAAAGATGTTCTGGAAGTTCTTGGACCCGGGTTTCTTAAAGCGATGCATCCAGGAGTTGACATAGTTCTTGGTGAGGTCCTGGTCCTCCTTGCCCACCTGGGGCAGCTCCACGCTCTGGTGCTTCGACACTTGGATGCAGAGAGCCTTCCCATACAGCTTGTGCCCATTCAGGTTCTTCAAGGCCAGCTCAGCCTGAATCCCATCTGCCATCTGCACTAGGGCATTATCCTTCCTGTTGTACAAGATCTTCACTCGATGCACATCGCCATAGGAACCAAAGAGAATGAAGAGGCTTCGGGGTGTGACTTTCTCAGGGTTGAGGTTGGCAACCTGGAGGACAGGATTCCCCACCCCTGGGGACCCTGAGGTCACCATTGAACTCTCTGTCCCAGGTGCTGCTGCTGCTGCTGCTGCTGTTGCTTCTGCTGCCATTGCTCCTCCTGTTGCTGTTGATGATGATGATCCCACAGCCACTTCTGGTATTGCTGTCAGGGCCAGGGACCTGAACACTTCTGGGATGGCTAAGCCTGCAGCTTGAGGAATTGCAAAGTTGTGAAATGATGCAGTGCTTGCATAGGGAGAAGCTGAGGTCATGACAGGTGCAGTGATGGCTGAGGCCATGTCCTGGACCTGGACCGGAAAGGGCTGACTTTCATCTGAGGGCAGGTCTGGGCGTGTGTAGTCTCGGCTCTCATCGTTGTTGCACTTGACTATGAGGTTGGTGAGCCCAGAGATGGAAATGCGCAGTGTGCAGCAGGCTTCATAGATGTTCTTCCCATCCAAGCACAGCTTGGCACACTCGGCACTCACCGCGTTAGCATACTGTAACAGCGCCTGGAACTGGTTGTTCTTGGTATACGTGATGATTTTCAGAACTGTGCCAAACCTGGAGAAGAGCCTGTGCAGCACTTCCAAGGGCACACGGTAGAAGTAGTTGTTCACAAGGATTCTGAGCACAGTGCCCTGCCCAACCAGCACTAACCCTGTGTCCACAGCAGAGGCAGGGGTGGCCGAGGCCACATTCCATGCCTGGTAGGGATCCTCAGCTGGCAGGCATGGCTGGGCACCCACCTGGCTGGGCGCAGCAGCCTGGCCAGAGGCAGCAGCCTGGCCGGGGGCAGCCACCTGGCTGCAGGCAGCCTCCGTGCTAAGGGCACCCACCTGACTCAGGGCAGCCACCTGGCTTGGGGTGTTGCTTACCCTGAGCTCCTTGTAGTAGGATAACTGGATGTAAATGGGCTGTCCACGCAGCACAGGAGTCATCCAGGTGTAGTAGTTGACCATGGTGTTGGCAGACTCCTCTGTGCTCATCTCCACGAAAGCCTGGTTCTTCGCTTTCAGAAACAGTAGGTTGGAGACCTTCCCAAAAGGCAGCGCCAGAGAGAGGATCTCTGTTTCCGTGACACTGCTGGGAAGCTTGTGGATGTGGATCACTCTGGTGGGGCCGTGGGTGACCCTGCTGTCTTCTTTGAACCCCTTGCTGTCCTTTCCTTTGGCTGCGGGGGGCAAGTTCCTGCTCATGACTGCGGCTTGGTTCTGGACACGGGCAGAGAGAAGACTTCCCAGCACCACAGCGCTCTACCAACTGCTGTGTCTAAGGCACACAGAGCAGAACTGCAGGAGATGGAGTGGAGGGGAGTGAATAGCCCAGCCCTCCTTGTTGGATACATTGTTGGCCTGATTAGAGTCACATGTCTCCAGTGTTGGACACTGAGAAGCTAGTCTCACCGTCCTGGGGCCATTCTCTGTCTCTCTGTGTGTCTCTGCTGGTCTCTCTCTCTCTCTCTCTCTCTCTCTCTCTCTCTCTCTCTCTCTGTTTCAGTCTCTGCCTCAGCCTCCCAGTTAGTCTGTGTGTCTGTCAGGCTGTCAGTCTGTCCATCCTCTCCCTGCTACCCCCTCTCACCATCTCTCTCTCTCTCTCTCTCTCTCTCTCTGTGTGTCTCTGTGTGTGTGTGTGTCTCTGTGTGTGTGTTCCCCATCTATCCTGCCTGGAATGGAGGGGTAAACATGTATACTTTCTCAAACATTGTGCCTGTTAGCTTATCCATTTAGACCCAGAGCTGTACATTTTTTTGTCCTTGAAAATCTCTGCTGCTATACAGTTTTCATCAAGTATTGGCATCCTGCGTTTCAAGAAGAGGCCTGAAGTAGGTACTGGAAACAACCTTCCGTTCTTTCTTAAATGTCCATCTGATCTCTAACCACTGATTGCTAGATTCCTTTGCTCTTTTTGGTATTGGATTATTTTGCTTAGAAAGCATCCTGTTTTAGCTTCAGTCTGCAGTGTTTCAGCAAGACTGAAAGAGATAAAGATGCTGAAGTACAATGTATTACAAAGGAGTGGCCATGGGCGTTCTTCTCAAAGAGGCTATTGTGTAGAGTCCAGAGTAGAGGCGATGCCAAAAAGTTCAGGGTTGACTCCATGTTTAAGCGGGCAGACTTGAATAGTAGGGAGTCACAGGTTCTGGAATGGAGCCACAGAAGTCCAGGGACCCTCTGCTGCAGATTTATTTAACTGGATCACTTTTAAACTAAGAGCTAAGTTTCTGAAAGTAGCCTATGTATTATCTAGTATGTGAAAATGGGAGAGAACGTCATCTGTTGCTAGGCACAACTCTTTGTCCTTCAGTTAAATTGAGCATTGTGGATCTTTTCCATCTCCCAGCATGTGAAAGAGGGCTCTCTTTAGGATGGTAACTCCAATTCCATCATGTCAGAGTTGGTGAGATGTGAAGGTATTTATTATTCCTGAGGTTGCTGAGAGGTAGACATATTTATTCACTGCTGACAATGTCCTTGCTGTGAAAGAAAGTTATGAAACATACCTGTCCCCAAAGCTAGGAAGATCTTGTTGAGAAAAACATGGTATTCTTTACTTTGTCTTTCCAAATACCCACCGAAGAGGATGGAGTATGCTATTTCAAAGAGAAAAGTAATGATTCCTGAAGAGAATATATGCACCCTTTTCTTAATGGATTATTTAAAAGGAACTACTTCTTAAGTACTGCTCCCTCTCTGTTTTGTTATACTGAGAGACTTATAGGACTAGTTTTCCAGGAAGAGCTGTTACCTGGTAAAGAGAATGTGAAAGTCTTCCTGTCAAGCCCTGTTCCACTCCCAGCTGGAGAAATCCCAGTTGTGGACTTTCAGTATGCCTTCACGCATGAGTGACTAGACTTATAAGCCTCCAGGCTAGAGATTGGTAAACTGGCTTCTGAAATTCAGAGAAAATGAACATGGAACAGTTCACAATGGAGCGAGTTTAACAAATTGATCTAAAGATCCTCTCTATGTATCAGTCAAGCTTAATGTTAAGTTACTCATGGCCAGGATTGACCTAAAGCAGCATTATAGAAAAGACTGTGTACATGACTCTGACAGAAACACCAGCTAAGTCTCAGACTACAGCTTGATTTCAGTATGTGTGTGTGTGTATGTCAGTGTGCTTGTCTTTGTATGTGTGTGTGTCTGTGTGTGTCTGTATGTGTGTAAGCCAAGTTCACAAAACCACCTTGCAGGAGAGCTGATATTCTGAAGAGTGAGACTTTGCCTCTTTCCTATGGCTATCAGCCCCCATGAAACAGTACGCATGTAATTAATATTACAACAAGACTCTGATCTCATCATCAGAAAATATAGCTCTTGTTCCAGCCAGAGAGGAACATACTTCATATTTTGATCAGGAATGGTTAACTAGGCATTCCTCTGGCCCTGGTTATCCAATGTCATGGTACTAGCCCAAGGATGGACTTGGGTATCACTGGGCAATTTATTGGGTTTTTTCTTTTTCTTAGAATGGCCACATTAAGTAAATCTCCATTCTCCTCTTTCCACTGTAACTTGTCTTTAATTGTCAGTTTGGTCAAAGGATTGCAGAGTCTACTACGTTGTGGTTGGCAGGAGCCATAGTTTGACCCTAAAACTCATGCAACACTAACACATCAGCCCTTTTTCTCCTTTTGGGTCCACTAAGCTGAAAATGGACAAATCATCCAAAAGAGGTAAAACAGAATTTGGATTTTGAACTTAATCTGGTTGAAATAGTCAAAATAGCATCAGAACTGCATCACACCAGCATTCTGCTAGAGATACTAAGAGACACACAGTGAATGATCAAATGATAAATACCAAGCACATTCTCCAAAATTCTACTGTATATCAAAAACCAGGAAAGTCTGGAGACATGATGTGTGGTAAAAGCCAATGTGTGCCAATGGAAGGTGATGCAGATTTTGGAATTGTGTAAGATTATGAGTAGTAGCTGTGGTCCTATATTGAGTCTCTAGATGTGCAGGAGACAGTCTTATGGGAGACACTCATTCATGGTTCTCCCTTTGACAGTGTCCTCAGAGCATTGAGGGTTCTCCAGGAATCACAACCTTGGCCAAGGTAGGGCAAATCCCTTGTGGCAACAATGGAAGATCCTGTATTGTATGACAGGGCAGATTTCTCAGGTTTCTGATAACTTTTTTTCCCTGTTCAGTGTGTGTCTGTGTCTGTGTGTCTGGTGTCTCTCTGTGTGTGCTTTTCTTGACTTTTGTTTCATCTTTTCTATAAAATGTTAAGTCTACCACAGGAATGACAAACAAATGTCTGGACAAACTCTTCAATAAATAAATTTTCTTTGTTTATTTATATTTCCCCATTTCTGTGAAGCAAAGTACCCTGTTACAGTTGAGTTCTCTCCTATTCTTTACCTGCTCTACCCAAGAGTTTTGCACACCCACATACACAAAACACCTATAAATAAATACAGCATGATTTTGGTCAAAATTACAAAATATAGTGATGTTGGGATCAGAAAAATAACGAGCGAAAATGGTGTTTCATGAGCAGTCTGATATAAAGTAACACGGAAGTTAACACATGAATGTTGACTCATGACAGTACACTTTGCTTTCTGAAGGATTGGAAAGGAGACAACAAGATAACAAAGACATGGACTAGAAAAGGTTGGATAGCATATTCTGAGGGGGGAATGGTTTTCTTAAATTAACATTAATTATTGAAATTGTATTGTATATATTTGAGTTTTCTCTCTCCCTTTCAACAGCATTTAGCTAAAATGAAGAAATGAGGATTAATTTTAAAATTTTATAGTAAAGAAAAGCTGTTGTACAAGGTGTTTTCTGGGGACTGACTAAAACATGACATACCTGACACATATGTTTGTTTCTTATCTCACTAGTGAAATGGTTTGAATCTGGGACTTGTAAAGGATTTAACGATTTGGATGTTATGCTTTCTAGTATTGATTTGGTGCTGGAGAACCTGCAATCTTGATATAGTGAAAACTTATTGTTTATATTGGAATACATTCTTAACAAATTTATTGATGTTACACATAATTTTAAACCACATTGTCCATTGTGGGGTGGTGGGCTTTGACAGGTAGCCTG
Organism: Mus minutoides; assembly: GCA_902729485.2. Classification (NCBI taxonomy): domain Eukaryota; kingdom Metazoa; phylum Chordata; class Mammalia; order Rodentia; family Muridae; genus Mus; species Mus minutoides. The sequence continues at coordinate 80,372 of CACVCL010020205.1, read as the reverse complement.
GTCCCTGGTCAAGCTCAGGCTTAAAACCCCAGTGACCTTGCAGGTGATCCCGCAGGGGATAACCTTGCAAAGAACAGTAGGTGTTTTGCCACACTCCTGGGCCCCTGGCTCCTATCATGTAGCTACACCCCCCACAGCCCCCCACTCCCCCGTAGAGAGGTCTGTGGCCATCAGTCACATAGGAGCAGCACCTCATGTCCTCCCACATGCAGATAAGGTATCCCCAAGCTCTCAGACCATGCCAATGGGAAGTACCTGCTGTCAGACCCTGACCCACCCCCAAACTGTACATAAGAATCCTATCCAGAAGCAGTAAAGACAGAGAACTATTCTGTCTTTTGTGAGCTTCTGTCATAAGAGCTGTAACGCTGGTGCTTGGGAAGAGATATGCTCTCTCCCACACCACACCCCCCGCACTCCTCACTGGCTAGTCAGCCTCAGCCAGGCCCAGCTCAGAGCAGGGCGATGTTTGCAGCATCTTGGAGCAACTGAGGCAGCACTGGCAGAGACTGAGGTGGTGGAAGCTGCAGCAGCAGAGGTAATTCCCCTCCCTGCTCCTGGTCTCTCCACTTTGCCTTAACCTTTCGCACCCGGCTAGGCTAGAGGTCTTTATGGAAACCCTCCATTACACAGGCCCACAGTCCATGTTTTTTTTTTTTTTTTTTCTGCTTATGACTTATTGTTTGCTGTGTATTCATGTTTACTTTATAGCATGGAAATACTGTTAAACAAAGAGCAAATTTGAGCAGTTTTCTTAAGTGAACCCAGAATCAGTCATAAAGCAGCAGAAACAAGTCAAAACATCACAGTTGCCTTGGGCCAAAGAGCTAAGGAATGTACTATGCAGCGGTGGCTCATGAACTTTTGCAAAGGAGACAAGTGCCTTAAAGACAAGACAAGCACAGAGAGTAACCATTGAAAGTTGGCAATGAGCAAGGAAAATAAATCATTGGAGCTTCCAAAGAAATTAATGTGGACTGTTCAAGATTGTTCAGCATTTGAAGCAAATTAGAAAGGTATAAAATTGTAGCGTGTGCTCCATGAGCTGACTGGAAAAAAAGAAACTGGTTTGGGGGCTGGAGCGATTCCTCAGCAGTTAAGAGCTCTGTCTTCTCTTTCAAGGGACCTGGGTACTATGTGGTATCTCACAACCTCTTGTAACTCCAGTTCCAGAGGACCTTATGCCCTCTCTGGCCTCTGTGGATACATAACACTCACGATACACATGCATATATGCAGGCAAAATACCCATCATGCACAAAAGACAAAATCCCCATTGGGGAATGCCGTTCTTTTTTATTGTCTGAATTATTAGCAATCCATTTCTCATCAAATGGTGACATGTTATAAAGCGTGTACTATAGGAATTGAAGGGAAGGCTAAAAGGTAGGGTACCTCAAAAGTGAACAGTGTTTCCTTGTCTAATAGTCGGCAGACAGTAATGTCCTTGGCCCTATGAGGAGTTTTTATCCTTGCCAAGTGCTAGAGATGCCAGAATTATCTAAGCCAAAATATCTTTGGTTCAGACCTTGACAGAGGCCAGAGATGTCCAAAAGAAGGTCTGGTTTTTATATTTCTAGCACTAAATCACCATCTTTCTTGTAACCTGTATGTGAAGACATGACTGAAAGTTAGAGACACCTGGATACCTTATGAATGGGCAAACTAGGTAACCAGCTTAGCCCTCCCCCATGCTTCCATGCAGTAAATTCTTAGTAGCTTTAAGGTGGCAACTCTCAATGTTTTCACATTTCTGGCGGTCCACTCCTGCTGTACAGGGGCTCTGGAATCCTTCTATTCAGATCTATAGTGAAACTCATTTCTAAGCAATGGAATAATGATTCCATTATTTGTGAATTTTGTTGTTGGAGTTAGGGAAAGATGAAACCAGAGGCCCCTGACTCAGTGGAAACTGTGTGACAGTGAGTATCTGACATTTTATTGCTGAGTTAAAGGTGACTTGATGCAAGAGAGGCAACCTATATCAAACTCAAAGCACTTTATTTTCTGCTTAATATTGGGGCATTAGTTAAGAATTGAAACAATGTTCTATTTCTTTTTTATATTAATTAATGTATTTATTCACTTTACATCCTGATCACAGTCCCCTTCCCTTTTTCCTCTTCCCCCATTCCCACCTTCACACCCCCTCCACCCTTCTCCCCATTATCCCTATGGGTACCAACCTGCCCTGGCACATCAAGTCATAGCAGGACTAAATGCATCCTCTTTCACTGAAGCTAGACAAGGCAGTCCAGCTAAGGGAAAGGGATACAAAGAGAGGATACAGAGTCAGACAGCCCAATTGTTAGGGAACCTAAGTGGATATAATGCTGCACATCTCTTAAAAATGTATAGGAGGCCTAGTTCCAGTCCATCCATGCTCTTTGGTTGGTGTTTCCATCTCTGTGAGCCCTCATGGACCCAGGTTAGTTGGCTTTGTAGATCTTCTTGTGGTGTCCTTGACCCTTCCGACTCCCTCATTTCTTCCCCTCACTCAATTCTTCCCCTCACTCTTCCACAAGACTCCCAAGCTTTGCCTATTGTTTGGCTGTGGTTCTTTGCATCTGTTTCCATAAGCTTCTGTATGAAGCCTATCAGAAGACAATTATGCTAGGCTCCTGTCTGCAATCATAGCAGAGTATCATTAATAGTGTCAGGGATTGGCTCTATCCAAGACTCCTAGCAGCAGTGGATGTGGAGCCTGAAGGGGCCACTCTCTGTAGCCAAACGGGATTTCTAGTGAACAGAGGTAGACATCAACCCACCCACAAAACCTTCAACCCAAATCTTGTATTGCCTCCAAAATGTACAGGAACAAAGATGGAGCAGAGACTAAGGGAATGGCCAATCAATGACTGAGCCAACTTGAGACCCACCCATGGGAGAGAGCCAATGTTCTATTTCATTCCTGCTTTAACTTCATTGTCCTCCATTCTTCCTAAGCTCTGAACTCCAATCTGCTCCTATAAGAGGGGGGTGTGATCTATGTTGTCCTTATGCCTCCTCTTGTGAACCTGGAAGATTTGAAACTAGACAAGTTTCTATGGGAGAACTCATTAAGCCCTTCCTTCTGTTTTCCATTCCTGCCTCTTGTGAATCTAGGAGCCAGGAGTGTGCCTGAACATCCTTCCTGCTCTATGACTCATTTAGTGTGTGCCTATGTAGAAAAGCACACACTACCCAGTTGTCAGAAGGGGATTGCACCTTGAAGTGGCTGTATCTGGAAGGCCATGTGAATTGATGCTAGCCCAGCACAAAATCTGGGGGAAACAATGATACCACTGAGGACCTAAACAATAATTCAGAAAAATGCCAATTGCGTCTCTTTTTTAAGGTTTGTGGATCAAAGAAATATTAATGAATAAGGAGTAGCATAGAGGAGTGTCATGAGAGAAACAGAATTATGGAGCTGGGGCCTCAATGTCAGGACCCTAGTGTCTGGGAGCATGGCAAAGGGGCCTTCTGTCCTTTGCAGGTACACTGGCTGGGTCTCCAGGGTTTAAACCTAGCTTGACTAGAAAACAGGCTGCTTTTCATGGTCCCACACAGGCCCAAGAACTTCTCAGATAAGTCAGGCCAAGGAAAGGATGTCTCCTTGTGCTACTTTGCTTTTTTGTTGCTATGATGAAATGCTGGCCAAGATCAAACTCGGGGCAGTAAATGGTTTATTTAGCTTACACTTCTGTGTCACAGTGCATCATTGAGGGAAGTCGGGACAGTAGCTTCCTCAACTGAGATTCCTTCTCCCCCAGGGTGCTATAGTTTGTGTCAAGTCACCAAAGCTAACCAGCACACACTCCTGCATAAGGGGCACCTAACACTGCAATGACATGGCCCCACACCAACCTATCATCCAATACCTGGTGTGTGCATCAAGGACCAAGGACTTCACAAGTGTTCCCAGAGCTTGAGCTCAGCTCTGTCCCTGACAATTGATGTAGCCAGTTTACCCACTCACCTGTCTAGATCTGGCACTGACTTCCAATTTCCTGTTGCTGACCTGTTTTTTGCTCCAGACCCTAATTCAGCATTTCACCCAGCAAGGACATTCTGAAGCTTTTTCCCTCAGACCTGATTTCAGCAGCTCCAGTAGGAGCTCTTGCCTGGTTTGTTATCTTATCAACACAGACTTTTTCTCAGTCTACTTCTGAGCTTCCTTTCATTTGGTTGTAGCCTTTTCAAGGTTGAACTAATTCTATAACCCACATCTACCCTACATATGTGTAGAGATGTCTTTACTATGATGTGTGATGTGAGAGTAATATTAGCAATTAAAATTAAAATTAAAAAGCCTGCACTGGCCTCAGCCAAGATCCCAAGGTAGACAGATTATATGACAAAAGGCTGTCATTAAAGCTTCTAACCCTTGTGAATTTATTGTTATCAGTCCCCTTTGACATTGTGAAAGACACAAACCTGTTTGTGTATGTTTCAGGAAATAGGGCTCTCATGACACTCCTCTGTGCTACTCCTTATTCATTAGTACTTCTTTGATCTACAAACCTTAAAAAAAAAAGAAGCAATTGGCATTTTTCTGAATACTTACCATGATCTGAGTATAAACTGGAGGCCTCTAGATGGAAGTATCAGTTTTAGTAGCCCTTTACAATTAGATTTGTTTTCTAAGGAAAACAGAAAATGGGGGAGCTGTTCTCATATCACTACAGGGTGGACCACAGCCATGAGGGAGGGTGAGACTAATCAAAAGTCTATCCCCTTACAGATGACAACTTCACCAAAAAATGGTTGAGACGTATTCAGTAGTCATGTAACTACAAACATCTTCTGAAAGGAGCCAGTGATGCTCCACAAACCATCAACAGGAGCATTTCTGGTACTTTATGATAGCACATGCTAATCCCTTGGAAGTCATTCTGCACCTCCCACTGTCTTGTGTAGACAAACATGTCCCCCATATGTTTGTGCACCCTAAGCAAGTCCTGAGACCAGCTCACAGAGTCTCTAGGCTGAAGCTCATTCTTTCACCATCAAAAGAATCAGATAAAGCAGCAAATCCTGTCAGCTCAATAGCCTGTTGAAAAGCTCTTGTCTAAGTCTATGACCTCTGCTCTGTTTTGCTCATTAACATCTATCTAGAGTTTTGTATCATAGTGTCTATTTTAGCATATAGTACTTTCAGCAGCACTATGTTATAAACATGTACTACATCTGATTTTTGTTTTTTTCTTATAAGTTTGTTTCCTCCCAATGTCTCCCCCTTAGCTTCTCTTCTATTACTATTCCTTAGTCTTCCTTTCAGAACTGCACTAAAACCCTAAAACAAAAAGGCAACAGATAGAATGACATTATGTAACATCAGAAAGAACCAGGAAAATCCAGACTAAGACAGAGATTCAGAGATACTGTCTTATTTCATCTGTAATCTCATTCCTGTGTACAGGGCATGGTAGAGATGAAACATAGGTCACTTTGAGTCCCTTATGCCTTTCATACAGAATCTCCATAAATGTTACCATGAGTTAGCAATTTTCTTTGGGTGTGAAGTCTCCCCCCCCCCACACACACACATCATTTGAAGGAGAGGAATATGTTTGATAATGTTATCAGGCCTATGGCCTACATCCCATACTGATGTACTCTTGTGTGCTTTTGATGTAACCTTATATTCTCATCCACCTCCCAATTGTACCCCTCCCATGAGGGTGGCAGAACTGTTATGTATAAAAGAGATGGTCTGCAGAGGCAACCTAAGTGAGTTTGATTGAGGAGCAGGTCTTGAAGAGTTGGGAGTGGCAAGAGCAAATGTGTCATCTGGTGTTGGAATAAAAAGCAATGACTATTTAGCTGGAACTTACAGCAGAGAATGCTACTCATAAAACATTGGCAAATGATTGATTCTTATGGAAACATTTGACACTGTCTTTAAGAGCTCTTGCGTTTTTTCCTGCTACAACATGGACCACTTGCATTCGCTATCACATGAAAAGGGTGCTAATGAACTGTTCAGTCTTGAGCATCCCTAATAGACATGTGTTCAAGTTTCACTTAAAAGAACAGAAAAGGGAAAATGGAATGAGATGCCTTGTGTGAAGACTGCCTTTTCACTAAGACACAACTTGGACTTATGCATGGAGAGAGGGGGGCGCATGTGTGTGTGTGTGTGTGTGTGTGTGTGTGTTGCAGAGGGATCATAGTTAAGGGACTACCTTGAGACTAAAAACGAGGCTTTTAGACTTTGGACTCTTGAGCAGTGTTGATATTGTTTAAGGGTATGTGGAATTTTGAAGTTGTGTTAAATCCATTTTTCATCATGAGATAGCCGTGAGCATATGGGATTGGGGTACACTGTAGAGATTTACATGATGTATGTCTCATGTACTTGAACACTTAATCCCTAGTTAATAGCACTGTGTGGGAAGGTGTGGAACCCTTAAGAGATGGAGGAAATGTGTCACTGAGGGCAGGCTTTGAGAGTTTATTATTTCACCCCCCTTCCTGTTCTCTTTCTCTGCTTCCCTTATTGAACTGTTCTTTTATGGATCAGGGAACCTGTGGTCCTGAGTTCCATAAAAAAGCAGGCTGAGCAAGTCATGGGGAGCAAGGATGTAAGCAGCACCCCTCCACAGCCTCTGCAGTTTGAGGTCCTGTCCAGATTTCCTTCAGTGATGGACTATAGATGTGGAAGTATAAGACAAAGAAATACTTTCCTCCTCTATAGTTGCAGAAATGAGAATTACAATTGACATGTATTTTTGTTAAGAATGTGCTGACACAGATTTTTGTTTTCTTTCCTCCGTTTTCTTTATCATATGATATAACATCAATTAAGATAATACCAATGCTCATCATATTTAAGTTTTTAAAAATATTTATTAATTTATTTTATGTATATGAATACATTGTAGCTGTCTGCAGACACACCAAAAGAGGCCATTGGATCCCATTACAGATGGTTGTGGGCTACCATGTGGTTTCTGGGAATTGAACTCAGGACCTTTGGAAGAGCAGTCAATGCTCTTAACCTCTGAGCCATACCTCCAGCCTCCATATTTAAGTTTGAGATACTAAAAGAATGTCCCTCAAGTTACATTGCCACCTATTCTACATTTATAGTGTGTTTGAGGCTGTATGACCTGGTTAAAAATATTAAATACATGTGAAATTGTACCTGTGATAGCTATATCATATGACTATGACCTGATTATTGTTTTTATTTGGAAATTAATTATGATATAAGGATATATGATTTGTGTCAAGTTGACAAGGAGTAGACTTGTGATGGTTATTCTTGGTTGTCACTTGACTACATCTGGAATTAACTAAAACACAAAAATGGAGAGCACATCTGTGTGGAACTTTTTGCTTAATTTGAAGTGTGAATATCTACTTCTCATCTGTATCTTTGAGGTAGGAAGACATACTTTTTATCCAGATCTTTGGAGCTAGGAAAACCCACCTCTAACCTGAGTAATGACTTCTGCTGGAAGCCTATATAAAGACATGGAATAAAGAAGCCTGCTTGCCCTTGCCTCACTAGCAAGTCCATTCCTTCCCTGACATAAGAGCCTACTTCTTCATCAGTTGAGACTTCCAGATCTCTAGAACTACTTATCAACTACTGAATTCCTCAACTTTCTGTTCATAGGTAGCCCAGCCAGTCTTCCTTTCTTCTGAAATTGCAGTGATGCAATTCAGAGAACATCAAAACAGGCTTGATGAGACTTCAGAGGAAAAGTATGACTGACCATGTACCCAAAGCCACTCCTAGAAGTCCTCTCCCTAGAAACAAATTGCGGCACCTTGAGTTTGGGTAGAATTACATCCACAGCACTCTGGGAAAAGAAACTGGCCCTTTTATGAAGCCACAGGATAGCTCCAGATAGGGGGCTAGAATTACTCCCAGATGAGGATAATCCGTGGAAAAATTCTTAAAATTCTCCAACAAATCTTCTACTTGGGAACAGACTTAACTTGTCACATGTAAGTACATCCGGGAAGACTGGCAAATAGGTTGCACTCATATTCCCAAATTCTAGGACATACAATATCAGCTGGTATAAGTAGATTCCTTCAACAACTAGGTGGAAGTGTTTCCCTGAAGAGTAGAAAATGCTTCAGGGGCTGTAAAGTCGTTAGTTAATTAAATTATTCACAGGTTTGGACTCCATAAGAGTCTTCACAATAACAACATCTTGTCCTTCAAGGCAACCATCACTTAGGGAGCTTCTAAGACATTTAGGATACAGTGTAATCTGCACCATGCCTGGAGACCAGTCTGATGGGTAGGTAAAACAATTAATGAGATCTCAAATAGATAATCTGAGAAAACTTTCTCAAGAAACCCACTTTCCATAGATGATTTTGTTACTAATAACTCTATTATAGATCAAAAACACTCCTCAGGCATAGTCTTTAGTCCATATGAAGTGTTATACCATGTCCCATAATGGTTTTATATTGATAAGAAGACCATACTCAGATACAAGGTATTGCTGCTCAGGTATTAGGCTCAGTTTCAACAAACACAAATTGCCTATGTGAGACTGAGTCACTTTTGTTTCATCCTAGAGATAAAGTGCTGGTCAAATCTCTCCCTTTTCTTTATACCAGTGATTCTAGCAATTCCCACGCCCATTTAAAGCATCTGGAAGAGAATTCTGGGTTCATCACTCTCCAGATAAACCTTGGAGGCCAGAGAAATAGAGGTCCAAGGTATAGCACAATGAGCTAGACATGGTCAAATATTTGTGTGAATCCATTTGGGAATTAAAATTCCTCTTCAAAAAGAAAGAGAATCAAGTCTGATTTCTCCTGGAATATGTCACATTTTATATCCTTAATGCTATCCAACTATTTGTTTCTGCAAGCTTATACCCCAAATGAAAACTGTGTTCCTTGTATAGGCCCAGGAACATGCATGACATAGTAAAGAGAACTATTGTGAACAGTGCAGCAGTGAACATGGACTGTCAAGTATCTGTGGAGTAACACTGAGTGCATTGGGCTTATGCCAAGGGATGGTATAGCTCAGTCATAGTGTAGGTTTACTTTTGGGTTTCTGCAAGTTCTCCACACTGATTTCCACAGTGACCGCACCAGTTTGCAAGCCTCCCATCACTGAGTGAGGGGTTCTCTTTCCCCACAACCTCATTGGCATTTGTGGTCAGTTGTTTTGTTGATTTTTCCATTCTGACTTGGGGTAAGATGAAATCTCAAAGTTGTTTTAACATGCATTTCCTTTTTTTTTTTTTAACATGCATTTCCTTAATTGGTAACAATATTGTTGAACATTTTTAAAAATAGTTATTAGCCATTTCTATTTATTTTTTGAGAACTCTGTTTAGATCCAAGCCCATTATTTTTATTGTGTTGCTTCTTTTCTTGACTGTTTTTTGAGGTATTTATATAGGCTGGACATTGATTCTCTTTCGGAGGTATGGCTAGACAAGATTATCTCCCACTCTGTGGGCTTCTTCTTCACTATATTGATTATTTACTTTGCTATTCAGAAGTGTTTTAGTTTTAAGAGGTTCCATTTGTCAATTGTTGATACTAATTTCTGGGCAAATGGAATCCTATTCTGAAAATTCTTTCCTCTATCTATATCTTATAGGGTGCTACCTATGTTTTTATTTCTCAGGGTTTGTATTTCATGTTTCACACTGAGGTCCACGTTGGAGCTGATTTCACAGAGGAAGATAGATACGGGCTTAATTCCACGGTTATATACGTACACATTCAGTTTTCCTATTACTATTTGACAAATTATCCCATTTTGTAGCTGATATAATATTATTCATAAGATATCACAAAATTCCACCAGAAGATTTCTAGAGTTGATCAACAATTCAGCACAATGGTAGGATACAAAAATCTACTTGCAAAAATTGGTAGCCTTTCTATATATCAACAACAAACAAGCAAAGAAAGAGATCATGGCGACAAACACCTTCAAAATAGCCTCAAAAATATCTCAGAATAAACTTAACTAAGGCGCTGAAAGAGCTGCAATGAAAAGTTCTAATCTCTGAAGAAAAAGATTGCAGAAGGCACTAGAAAAGAAGACCTCTCATGCTCATGGATTGGCAAAATGAATACTGTAAAAGTGACCATTCTACCACAAGCATTTATAGATTCAATGTTATCCCAGTCAATAAGTCAATATCCCTACAACATTCTTCACAGAAATAGAATATATATATATATATATATATATATATATATATATATATATATATATATATATATATCCACAAGAGACCCATGGTAGCCAAAGGAATCCAGAACTAAAAGAAAAATGCTGGCACTATTATCATTCCAAGCTATGTTATAAAGATATAGTAATAAAAATAGCATGGTATTGGCACAAAAACAGACATGGAGATCAAATGACGAAAAATAAGATTGATCCATAAATGCACATAACTACAGCCTTCAGATATTTGAAAAATATGCCAACATACACCAGAGTAATGAAAGTATTTTTTAACAAAATGTGATGGAAAAAACTCAATGCCCACATGTATCAAGCAGAATGCAGTTTACTCTTTTTATAGATACTTAAAGATTTGGGTTAACTCTTCTTATTTAAAATTTTCAAAACTATAAATCAACATACATGGTATTTTATATATTAAGAGCTTAATTTCTTGATTAAGTGCATATTTAGGATACCCTATAATACAACTAGATAGATTAAATTTAAATAATATTCCCATTGAACAATACTAAATGTAACTCTTACTAGAGTCCCCTTTTCCTTTCTGATTATGAAATAAGACTTAGTTAGGCCCATAAACTTATGGAATGTTGACTTCTCAAACGTCTGGCCTTTTGTTCCTACTCTTGTCATAAATAATATTAAGTTATTTAATAGGTAGAGATTTCTCAGGTTACCTGCTGAATTATTCAGGTATCATAGCTATAGTTGCTATTGTAATAAAATGCCACTAGCAAAAGCAACTTGGGAGGAAAGGGTTTATTTCTGCCTCCAAATCTCTGGTCACAATCCATCATTAAGGAAAGTCAGGGCAAGAATCTGGAGGCAGGACCTGAAGCAGAGGCAATGCAAGAGTTCTGCTTACTAGCTTCTTACATAACTCAAAACCACCTGTCCAGGGATGGCATTATTCCCCACCACCACCATGGGCCTGGCCCATCCACATCAAATCATTAATCATGAAAATGCTCTACAGACTTGCTTATGACCAATTTGGAAGAAGATGTTTTCTCATTTAAAATACCTGTTTCCAAATATATCTAGGTTGGTGTCAAGTTAACAAAAATCAACTAGCACACTAGGTTCTTTGTGTCTCATGGCAAAGAATTAGGCCAGGGATCCATGGTTAGAAATAATAATAGAAGCGGTTTATCAAGGCACAAAAGCATATGCAAAAGTAGGGGTAGGCTAGCAAGCTGAAAGTAAACCCCCAAAGCCCTGTAGCACTTCTAAAATCTGTCACCATGTTGTAATATGATATTTAGGAAAGCCTGAATTTGTGATTTGTGTTCCCAGGCCGTAGTCATTTCTGTTTGACTTTAAATTAACTATCTTTTTTTTTTTTTTTTTTTTTTTTTTTTTTTTTTTTTTTTTTTTTTTTTTTTTTTTTTTTTTTTTTTTTTTTTTTTTTTTTTTTTTTTTTTTTTTTTTTTTGAGGAGTGGTGATTCTAGGCAAGATTTCTCTGTGTAGCCCTGGCTACCCTGGAACTCACTCTGTAGACCAGGCTCGCCTCAAACTCAGAGATCTGCCTGCCTCTGCCTCCAAAGTGCTGGGATTAAAGGTGTATGCCACTAACACCCTGCTCAAAATATACTATTTTATATTCCTTTTGAAGTATGAGCTGTGCTTTTGTGTTGAAAATAACTTTGTGTAAGTTTTTTTTTTTTTAGATTTGCATAGTCATTATAGGGTCCTTTCTCATTGAAGAAATGATCCAGCTTAAATCTTTGAAAGCCAAAGGTACTGAAAAACAGTATCAGAAATGTTACCAGAAAATTTAGGGAGTCCTATCATAGTAACTATAGGATGCTGATAAAGTCAGGGTCTCTAGTTCTTAGTCTCATTGACAAAAGCACTTAATAATAGACTTTAAAGGAAGTTTGAAGACAAAGGAAAAAGCCCAGGGTAGGCACACTGTAGATTTTGTCAGCTGCCTGAGGAGGGAGATGGAAAAGATAAATTAAAGGCCATGCCATTTAAGTTAAGCCAGGATGAAGGTGAGCCACAGGCAAACCATCATCAAAGGAAACATTAGAGAGAGACTTGGGGGAGGGAGCCTAAAGTATCAGGAAAACAAACATACTTAGGCTTTTGCTAGAATCTAAGACAAGAGGATGACTGGAAAGCCAAAGTTCTGAGTGCTAGAGGACTTTAATTCTGGGAAGGAAAAGTTCATTATATCATTACGGGGATAATTAGTCTGCATATCATTTTAGTGTAACTTAAGGTGAACCTGCTTTCCTGAGAAGTGATGCCTTGATCTTGATCGGGTGATTGGCTTTGAAATTCTAGACTCCAACAAACTGGAATTTCACCCAGGAAGCACATGCTGGGAAGAGCAAGAAGTTAAAGGCTGGTACCAGACAGAGGTCATGCTTGTCTCCTAGAAGAGATTGTCAGACTGCCTTGCTGGAGAAACTGGAACCCAGACAAGGGTGAGCCAGTGGTGGACAGGACCACACCGTGACTGTGACTATGAGTGCCTAGATATGCACATCCCTGGCTCCTTAGGATTCTGAAGATGGTGGAAGGGTATCTCTGTATCTCTTGGTCCCTCTTCCTAATATTTGAATAAATATTTTTTCAGCTTTTTAACCATCAATTTTGCTGTTTTATATTTTAAAAGATGTACTTTATCATTGATTTATGTGTATTGGTGTTTATCTTGCCTGTATGTCTGCATACCATGTATATGCAGTGCCCGTGGGGACCAAATGAGAACAACAGATACCCTGGAATTGGAGATACAGATGTTTGTGTGCCATCATTTGGCTGCCAATAATTCATTCAACCCAGATTCCTCTGGAAGAATAACCAATGGTTGTAACCACATAGCTACCTCTGCATCCCCTACTTAATGATGCTTAATTATGTAATTGCAAATAAGTACACATAGTACAGGTGACCACGGAGGCCAGAAAATAGTGTCTGATTACCTGGACCTAGAGTTACAGGCAGTTGTGAGTCCCCAATATGGGTGCTGAAAACTGAACTTAGGTACTTTGCAAGAATAATATGCGCTCTCTCTCTCTCTCTCTCTCTCTCTCTCTCTCTCTCTCTCTTTCTCTCTCTCTCTCTCTCATAAATGGATATTTTATTTTTAATGGTTACTACTTTTATTTTATTTTCCATTTTATTAAACATACATTTTTTCTCATTCAATATAATTTGAATACAGTTTCCCCTCCCTCTCCTCACCCCAGTTCCTCCCTCCCTACCTCTCCCTTGTCTAGATCCACTTCCTTTTTATCATTAGAGAAGAACAGGTTTCTAGGAAGTAACAAAACATAACAAAATAATTTTTTAATAATTTTATAGTAAGACAAAACAAAACCCATCATATCAAAGCTTGGCAAGGCAAGCCAACAGAAAAATAAAAGAGCCTCAAGAGAAGAAGGCACAGGTATCAGAGAATCAGACATTCACTCATTCACATTCAGGAGTCCCTTAAAAGTACTAAACTGAATGGCACAACATATATAGAGAGGGCCTAGTACAAGCCTGTGCTTCAGTTTCTGTGAGCTTATATGAGCTTTGTTCAGTTGTTTTTGAGAGCCTTGTTCTTCTGGTGTCCTCTGTTCCAGATGTCTAATGGGCTCTTTCTGTCTTTCTTTTTGTGGGGTTCCTTGAACTCTGAGGGGAGGGATTTGATGGAGACAATCCATTTAAAGCTGTCTTTTCCAAGGTCTCACTCTGTGTGTGTATGAGGGGGTATATTATCTGGCTGTAAGACTCTGTATTTTTTCCCATCTGTTACAGGAAGAAGCCTTGCTGATGATGGCTGAATAGGGCATCAATCTATGAATATAGCAGAATGTTATTAGAAGGCATTTTATTGTTAACTTTTTTGACCAGTTGCACTTAGTTTTACCCTACGTTTCTGGACCTTCTAGTCTCTGGTTCTGGGTCACTCAAATAGTGTTGATATAGGTTCCATCTCATGGAGTGAGCATTAAGTCAAATCCAACATTGGTTGGCTACTCTCCAAGGTTTGTGACACTATTGCTCTAGCATACTTTGCAGCAGGACAGATCATAAATCAAAGGTTTTATGGTTGGATTGGTCTCTGTTTCTCTTTTGGTAGCCAGCTCAACCACTCCATGTTGAGTGGCTTATGTGAGTGTTGTCTTCAGCAATGGGGCCTTGCTGTTGATTTCTGGAGAGCAAACTATTGTCTTGGCATCAATCTGGGTTGTTTGGGGTTTTTCATGTAATCCTTTTCAGCCAACAGCTCAATTGGATGAAACCCAGTCCCAATTCTGGATACTTCATTTGGTGACAAGAGTTGGCTAGTTGGGTTTCATCTCCTTCATTATTTGGAGACTTCATTAGGATGACCTTCATATATTATAGGAAGTTTCCACTGCTCTACATTTCCATACCACCCCTCAAATGCCATTCAGTTCTAGTTGTCTTTCCCCTTATCCCCTCCTTCAATCCTCTCTCCCTTCCTCCTTCCCTTCTCATACTCCCTTATCCCCCAGTCCAACCATAAAGTCTATTCTATTTCTCCCTCACTATGGAGATTCATGTGTCCCCCCCCCCAATCCCTTCCTATTTGCCTAATCTCTCTAGGTATATGGATTGTAGATTATCATTTATTTAATTGTTAATATCCAGATATAAGTGAATACATACCATATTTATCTTTCTGGGTCTGGGTTACCCCACTCAGGATGATGTTTTCCAGTTCTATCCATTTGCCTTCAAATTTAATGATGTCATTTTTAAAGAGCTGAGTAATACTACATTGTATAATTGTACCACATTTCTTTTATCTATTCTTCTGTTCAGGGACATCTAGGTTGTTTCCAATTTCTGGCTATTATGAATAGAGCAACAATGAACATGGTTGAGTAAGTGTCCTTGTGGTAGGATGCAGAATCCTTTGGGTATATACTCAAGAGTGGTAATCCTTCCTTCCTTCCTTCCTTCCTTCCTTCCTTCCTTCCTTCCTTCCTTCCTTCCTTCCTCCCTCCCTCCCTCCCTTCCTTCCTTCCTTTCTTTTTTTCTTTTTACTTTTTCATCACAGGGTTTCTCTGTGTATCCCTGGCTGTCCTGGAACTCTGTAGACCAGGCTGGCTTCAAACTCAGAAATCCACCTGCCTCTGCCTCCCAAGTGCTGGGATTATAGGCATGCACCACTACTGCCAGACATTTAAAAAAATTTTTTTTTTTACATATTCACTTTCCATCCAACTCACTGTCCCTCTCTTGGTTACCCTCTCCCACAATCCTTCCCATATCCCCTCTACCCTTCTCCTCTGAGCGGGTAGGGGAGCCCTGGATATTCATCCCACCACACTGGCACTTCAAATCTCTGAGAGGCTAGGTGCTTCTTCTCCCACTGAGGCCAGACAGTGCATCCTAGCTAGTAAAACATATCCCACAGACAGGCAGTGGTTTTTGGGATAGTCCCTGTCCCAGTGGTTCAGGACCCACTTGAAGGTCAAGCCACACATCTGCTCCATATGAGCCAGGAGGCCTAGGTCTAGCCTGTGTATGTTTTCTGGTTGGTGGTTCAGTCTCTGAGAAACCCCAAGGGTCCAGGTTAATTGACTCTGTTAGTTTTCCTGTGGAGTTCCTATCCCCTTTGGGGCCCTGCAATCCTTCTTCCAGTTCTTCCATAAGCATCCCCAATCTCTTTCCACTGTTTGGCTGGGGTTGTCTGTATCAGTCCGAGTTAGCTGCTGGATGTAGCCTCTCAGAGGACAACATGCTCCTCTGAGAGCATGCAAGAAAAACAGAGCATCATTAATACTGTCAGGGATTGGTGCTTGTCCATGGGATGGGTCTCAAGTTGGGCCAGTTATTGGTTGGATATTCCCTCAGTCTTTGTTCTCTACCCTGTGCCTGCATTATTTGTACACAGGATAAGTTGGGGGTTGAAAGTTTTGTGGGTGGGTTGGTGTCTCTTTCGCTCCACTGGGATTCTTGTCTGGCTACAGGAGGTGACCATCTTGACCCATTTTTCAATAGAGAGTTGTTCAGTTTTCATGAGTTTGTAAACTTGTTTTTGTTTTGGTTGTTGTTGATATCCAGCTTTAATCCATGGTGGTCTGATAGAATGCAGGGAGTTATTTCAATTTTCTTGTGGTCAATATTGGAGAAAATTCTATGAGGCACAGAGAAGAAGGTATATTCTTTTGTGTTTGAGTGAAATGTTCTATAAATACCTATTAGGTCCATTTGATTTATAACATCTGTTATGTCCAGTATTTCTCTGTTTAGTTTTTATCTGGATGACATATTCATTGGTGAGAGTGGGATAATGAAATCTCCCACAATCAGTATGTAAGGATCAATAAGTCATTTAAGCTAGTGTTGAAAGTGTCAATAGGTGATTTAAGCTGAAGAAGTAAGTTTCTTTTACAAACATGGGTGCCCTTGTATTTGGGGCATACATGTTAAGAATTGAAATGCCATCTTGATGGATGTTTTTTGATGAGTATGTAGTGTTCTACTTTATCTCTTCTGATTAGTTTTGGTTTGAAGTATACTTTATTAGATATTAAAATGCCTATTCCATTTTTTTTCCTTAGGCCCATTTGCTTAGAATATCTTCTCTTAACCCTTTACCCTAAGGTAATGTTTATATTTGATATTAAGGTGTGTTTCTTGGATGCAGCAGAATGATGGACCCTGTTTTCACACTCATTCTATTAGTCTGTGTCTTTTTATTGAGGAATTGAGACTATTGATGTTCAGAGATATCAATTACCAATAATTGTTGTCCTATGATTAAAGTTAATGACAACTTACAGAAAAATGCAGGTAGGATAACAAAAGACACAAACCCTTAATGCATGAAGGGAAAAGACCTACTAAGGTGCTTGTTAAGGGTAGAGGAAATCCAGCCTTTTCAGGCTTCCAATGTAGACCAAAGCTTGGTAACTCTCTAGGAATCCTCCAGGCCTTCAGTATCAGATCAGTACTGCTGAGACATTTGGACTCATGGACTGAGAAACTACTGATTCTTGACTTATCCATAACCATGGTTGGACTCACTAGACCATATCATGTAAGCCAATATATTTAATCCCCTCTTTTTAAAAGTGCATTTATTTTATAAGTGTTTTGCCTGCATGTTTGTGCATGCACAGCATGCATGGAATGACCAAGGAAGCCAGAAAAGGGTGTTGAATTCCTTAGGAACTGGAGTTATAAAAGAGTGTGGGCTGCCATGTAGGTACTGGAACCAAACACAGATCTTATGCAAAATACCCAAGTGCTCTTAACCTCTGAGTCATCTCTCTGGCCCTATAAACTCCCTCTTAACATATCTATTCATCCTATCAGTTGTGTTCCTTTAGATAACCTCAACTAATAAAAACATCTATGAAGGTAATGTAAAATTCTAACTAAACAATTTTTATCTTACAACTCTGTGGCTGCTGATTTAAATAAACTAAAAGTCTTGCTTTAGATCTGTATTACAAGAACTTCAAGTCTCTGAAGAAAGAAATTGAGGAAGATCTCAGAAGATGGAAAGATCTCCCATTCTCATGGATTGGCAGAATTAATATAGTCAAAATGGCTATCCTGCCAAAAGCAATCTACAGATTCAATGCAATCCCCATCAAAATTTCAAATCAATTCTTCACTGAGATAGAAAGAGCAATTTGCAAATTCATCTGGAATAATAAAAAAACTAGGATAGCAAAAACTATCCTCAACAATAAAAGAACCTTTGGTGGAATCACCATGCCTGACCTCAAACTGTACTACAGAGCAATTGTGATAAAAACTGCATGGTACTGGTATAACAACAGACATGTAGACCAAAGGAATAGAATTAAAGACCCAGAAATAAACCCACACACCTTTATTCACCTTATCTTTGACAAGGGAGCTAAAATTATCCAGTGAAAAAAAGACAGCATTTTCAACAAATGGTGCTGGCACAACATGTAGAAGAACGCGAATTGATCCATTTCTATCTCCTTCTACAAAGCTCAAGTCTAAGTGGATGAAAGACCTCCACACTAAACCAGAGACACTGAAATTCATAGGGTACAAAGTGAGGAAAACCCTTGAAGATATGGGCACAGGGATAAAATTCCTAAACAGAACACCAATGGCCTGTGCTGTAAGATCACAAATCAACAAATGGGACCTTATAAATTGCAAAGCTTCTGTAGAGCAAAAGATACTATCAATAAGACAAAAAGGCCACCAACGGATTGGGAAAGAATTTTTACCAATCCTAAATCTGATAGGAAGCTAATATCCAATATTTACAAAGAGCTCAAGAAGCTGAACTCCAGAAATTCAAATAACCCCATAAAAAATGGGGTACAGAGCTAAACAAAGAATTCTCAACTGAAGAATGCCAAAGGGCTGAGAAGCACCTTAAAAATGTTAGAAATCCTTAATCATCAGAGAAATGCAAATCAAAACAACCCTGAGATTCCACCTCACACCAGTCAGAATGGCTAAGAAAAAAAATTCAGGTGACAGCAGATGCTGGCAAGGATGTGGAGAAAGAGGAACTCTCCTTCATTGCTGGTGGGATGGCAAACTGATACAACCACTCTGGAAATCAGTCTGGCAGTTTCTCAGAAAACTGGACATAGTACTACTGAAAGATCCAGCAATACCACTACTGGGCATATACCCAGAAGATATTCCAACTGGTAACAAGGACACATGCTCCACTATGTTCATAGCAGCCTCCTTTATAATAGCCAGAAGCTGGAAAGAACCCAGATGTCCCTCAACAGAGGAATGGACACAGAAAATGTGGTACATTTACACAATGGAGTACTACTCAGCTATTAAAAACAATGAATTTATGAAATTCTTAAGCAAATGGATGTATTTGGAAAATATCATCCTGAGTGAGGTAACCCAATCACAAAAGAAGTCACTTAATATGCACTCACTGATAAGCGGATATTAGCCCAGAAACCTAGAATACCCAAGATACAATTTCCAAAACACAAGAAAATCAAGAAAGACCAACGCGTGGATACTTCATTCCTCCCTATAATAGGGATTAAAATATACATGGAAGGAGGAGCAGAGACAAAGTTTGGAACTAAAATGAAAGGATGGACCATCCAGAGAGTGCCCCACCCTGGTGGTCCATCACATAATCAGCCACCAAATGCAGACACTACTGCATACGCCAGCAGGATATTGCTGAAAGGACCCTGATATAGCTGTCTCCTGTGAGGCTTTGACAGTCCCTGACAAATACAGAAGTGGATGCTCACAATCATCTATAGGGCAGAACACAGGGTCCCCAAGGTAGGAGCTAGAGAGAGTACCCAAGACCTGTAGGGTTCTGCAACCCTATAGATGGAACAACAATATGAACTAATCAGAACCCCCAGAGCTCATGTCTCTAGCTGCATATGTAAAAGAAGATGGCCTAGTTGGCCATTATTGGGGAAGAAAGGCCCTTGGTCTAACAATGTTTATATGCCCCAGTACAGGGGATTGTCAGGGCCAAGTAGTGGGAGTGGGTGGGTAGGGGAACAGGGCAGGGGGAGGATATAGGGGACTTATGGGATAACACTTGAAATGTAAATGAAGAAAATAACTAATAAAAAATTGGAAGAAAAAAGAAGTCTTGCTTTAGGAGATCAACATCTTAATGTTGTATTCAGAGCATTTTAATGGCTTGTGCAATGTATTTAATAGACTGAATAACAGCATTCTAGTAGGTTTTAAGAATTTAAGAGTACTTAAGTTTATAAGGCTGTACAGGTTTATCAGATTTTTAAACACATAAGAAAATCCAAACAATATTTATGACAAACTAATAGTGACTTTCTCTATTTTAAATCTGTGTAGTAAATCACCTGGCTCTGACCCCAACCCCTGTAAACCTGCAGCAAATTTTACTTCTCTACTTCTCAGTGTCAGCTTCTAGAATCAAGATTTGACAGAGGCAAACCTATACCATTCCATCAAGAAGAAAAATATTCACATTTCAACTTATGGATTTTAGTTGTGCCTAACAGAGATATACTGTACAGTTTACAGTTTGTTCTTCAGGCCCAAATTGTAATGTTAACTCTTCAATGTCTGGATATCAGCCAGGCCTGAATGAGATAAGGAGCTGGAATCTTTTAAATTTTGGAAAGGGGAAAAAAGATAGCTCAAAGTAATAGCTCATACTTATTAATATGGTTCAAAATCATCCAAAGTTCATATTTGGGGTTCAACATGAGGATGGGGTTTAAATACAGGGCAAGAGTTATATATCAATCAAGCAATCTTTAGCTCAGGTGTGTCTTGCAAAGTGGTTCAATAAGTTTTCAGAACTGTGTGGAATGTTCTGGGGTGCAAGTTATTCCTCTGGCTGTCATCAGGACCTCAGTCTTCTTTCTCTGAGCAGGAGATTGCTGCAGCAAGTTTAATTCTTTGGGATCCATTGTTTCAATAATATGATATCAAAAGTGAGGAGCACAAGTGTCTCTCTTTTTAGAATTCATTTCTTCTTTCATGACAGATACAGCAGAATCTCCAGGTTGCCATCATGGCAATATTGAAAAACAAAACTTAGGGTATCAGAAAAGAAAGTTTCCTGTCTCCTGCATTGGTTAGTTTTAATTGCCAACTTGACACAATCTGGAATCATCTGAGGAATTTCACTGGTCTATTTTCTACATTGGATTAGCTTGAGGACCTGTCTCTTGGGAAATTATCTTAAGTTAATTGATATGCCATGGGTAGCACCATTCCCTAGGCTAGGAATCTAGAAGTGAGTGGAGAAATCGAGGTGAATACAAGCTACCAAGTGAGCATGCGTGCATTTATTTTTATTTGCTCTTGAATGTTGGTGTAATTTAACTAACTTTCTTAAGTTCCTGCTTTGACCATCCCATGTTAGTGAACTGTAACATAGAATTATAAACTAAAATAACTTCCTTTGTGTTCTAAGTTGCTTTTTTGTCAAAATATTTTATCATATCATTACAAGTATGAAGAAAATTCTAGAGATATCAACATTATTGAACAGTTAGGGTATTCCTTCAGTTTTAAAACATGTCTTTGCTGGAGACAATATCTCAGAAGTACAGTATTAGCCTACTATGTGTGAGGTCCTGATTTTAATTCCCAGCATCTCACAAAGACAAAGCAAAACAAACAAACAAGAAACAAACCCCACTTATCTTGCATAAACATAATCTTCACAGAGTGAACTGAATTTTCATGAGAAATCCACATCTGTATAGAAGATTCTACAGAGTTATTGGCTGATTAGAGCCTCATCCATATTGCAAGCTAGACAGTTGCAGGTCTAGAGTAAAATTATATTCAGCTATCTTGATCCCTTTTATCATTAACCTTTGTGCCCTGTCCTAACACATTTTGATTTATGAGCTAAAACTTTTGAAAAGTATTAGCATAACAGAATATTAGCTTCTCCAGACCCCAAAGCTAAGACCAAGACAAGACAGAATCTGAGGCCTAAAGAAGAGATCTCTGCCTTCTCTAATACTTCCAGCAAGTTGTGTTGATACAATAATTTATAAATGACTTTTGTCCATATAAACTCTTCAACAGATTCCTTCTAGGAAGGAGCGAAGTGTCCACATTTTGATCTTCATTCTTCTTGAGTTTCATGTGTTTAGTAAATTGTATCTTGGGTAGTCTAGGTCCTGAGTAAGTATTGCTTATCTAGAAAGGCATACTAAAGGTGATAATCCAATGTGATTAAAATAAAACATAGGTTTTTTTTTTCACACTCCTATAAGATACAAATGATAGAACTGAAAGAGAAAATGGGAGATACTGACCTTAGAGTAAGACCCAAAGGAGATTCTGTAGACAATACACAAATTTGATCCAAAACACGAGACTCATCAAAAGGACATGGTTGAAGAAAATTGTCATACTTGGAGGTTTTATGTGGTAATTAATTTCGGTAATATGACTTTTTGGAAATTTAAACTGTGGGAATTCCAAGCCTTCCTATAATTGCCTTTAAGGCCATCAAATTTCAATTGGGAGAAACTATAGTATAGGCTACCATTTGGTTGAAGGAGATCTAGTGGGGGTCATTGGAGGAGAGAAGGAAAACTCCATGTCATTTGAGTTAAGCCAGCCACATGGCAGACAAGTAACCAGATGGCAGGAAGGGGAGCTTTAGAGAAAGGATAGGTATAGGCATATTTTTTTCAATCTATTTTAATAAGCATTCAATTTCCCCTGTAGCCCAACACCCATCAAAGGTAGTAGAAAAGAAATGTTATTAGGACGGTGTACGGAGTCAGTAGACCTGTTTAGAAATAGTTCTTTCGGGGTGAGTCCAATCTTCGTTGTAGCGAACACCAAATATGAATCAGCAGCTGCAGTCCAGTCCTCTCAGCAGGTAGACATCATGCTCAGAAACAGCAAGAGCAGTTTAATGCTGAAGAAACAGTAAGGCTTGCCAACCAGCCCAAGGCCACAGAAGTGGCAAGAAGCCACAGGAACCTCACAAGAAGTTCTTTGGCTAGTTTCTCTCTATGGCATCACCACAAGCAGAACTCAGTAACACAATGTAAGGTGAACCAATACATGCATGTAGTTAATAAGAATAGCGAGGCAGAGCAAATCAAATCAATGTTCCAGCTCCTACTATCTATGGGGTCATATTTATATTCATCATTCATCTTTTCACATATGTGCTATAGCCAAACATCCTTTCACCTGTGTCTGCTTCAGCAAAGCATTCTTTTATGTGTCTGCTTTAGAAAAACATCCTTTCACCTATGTGTCCCAGGAAAACTTCATTTGACAAAACTGACTTTACAAAGAAACTAGAAGTTTACACTTCAGATAGGGGAGCCCCCCAAAAAACAAAGATAGGAAAGAAAACGTCACACTTAGTATTTCTAAAAAGTAGGAAGTCTTAGAAGCTGCATGGTTGTGGCTCTGTGACCCTGCACTTGAGGGTAGGAATAAACTACAATTATTCCATCTATCTCTATAACTTGGCTAAAGGTGAACCCACCTTCCTATGGCTGGTCCCACAGTCCTGAGAAGTGGCACCTTGTCTGAGTCATTAACCATGCTCAATGGAATGTTAGGGCTTCATCAGAGAGTTCATCTTGACCAGAAGGAACAGTTTTCTCTTGGCCTTTACTGCTCCTTATGTCACAAATAAACAACTGGGGTATTCCATATTGAGTAATTGAGTAATTAGTCATTATTAATATTGGTCTCTGAATTATTCATTATGTACAACTACTACATAGATGCTAAAGCATGACCAATCAGATTGCCAATCAATTTAGAAGCAGCAATTAAGGCCTTAAAGAGCATTAATCCAAGATCCTGCTTTAAAGCACCCAAATTGTGTTCTTTTTTTATTCAAGAGAAGAAAAGGAATGCATTGTGAGTTCTGAGTCATAGAGAAAGGCACAGGCTCTGGAAGTACTTTAATCAGCAATTAGAACTAGTAATCTGAGGACATTCTCCCTGAATGCTGGTCATCTCTGCAGCTACTAATGTTTGAGGGATTCATTGTCAGGCCCCTTAATTTATGTAAAATTAAGCTAAATTTGTATCATAATCCCAAATTGCTCAATAAGCCATCAAGCTTCTAGAGATATTTTGTTTTATCATCAATAGGTTTCAAAAGTATATTACAACTTCCTCAATCTTGCTACTATACTTCCTTAATCAGATCAATTAAAAGATGGAAAAGAGCATGATTATTTAAATAAAAATCTATATTCTTCCTTCTAAAGGAGACATTGTAAATACGCATTAAGAATTCATAATTTAAAAAGAACTGATCATTAATTTAGTCTACTAATGATTCTAACTTAGAGGATGAACAAGGATAGTGTTTGAGACTGGATATATAGTTACCTCTAATCTTAATATCATAAAGTGCTCATTTGCTGGGGTTTAAATCTCCTCAGATGGACGAACTCAACAGCTGTAACTAGAACACTGCCATTTATCAAGCTCAAAACAATTATCATTCACGTAGTCTCTATGCTTTTGGAATAGTGCATGACAATTTTCTCTGGCCTGCCTATTCAAAATAGTCACAAGATCTTGTAATTGTTAGCTGCTATCCAAACAATGGTCCATCATCAGTGACTCTGAACATTCTAATATACTACTAAAGAAGCAAAAATAGTAAGTTAACTTGTGAAACATGTCTCTAGTGTATGGAACTACATGTCCCAAAGTAGTCTTTTATATTTAATGTGGGGATTCTATCATTATCTTTCTTCATGTTTAACATGTTTCCAAAGTGAAAAAAGACACATGGTACAAAAGAGGTGTAAACTATATTCCCCAAACTATCATTGCTTGTGACATAATGAAATTGCATCTTCTGGAGTACATCCTGATTTAACTCAATGAGCACCAGAGAAAATAATAATAATCTTTTAGAGTAAGTAATTTGTTGGAAAATGTCTCAACAGTAGTTCAAACTGTATATTCAACATGCTACATTTGTCCCTAATGAAATTGTAGTATATTGTTTAATGGGTTCCAAGGATACTTCCCTTTAGAATGAGTTATTTGAAACTTGGTATTTATTTCCCCATTGTTCTGCATTACTTGAATTAACAAAAGTCACTATAAAAACAATCAGTTCTCAAAATTCATACAAAGAACAATTTTGGCCTTCTTTAACCAATGATGTTCCTATGAATTCTTTTAAATTGAAGATTTATCTCATTTCAACATAGGTAGTGGGTATCCTATGCCAATGATAGTAGGACCATTTGAACCACCTCCATTAAGGTGCAGTGGTAGAGAGTATTATAAAGGAATTTCTAAAATGATAACTGAAAATTTAGAATCTATCTAAAAAAATCTTCTGTAATGAGCTCCCAGGAGATGAAGAGCTGAATGAATCTGAGATGGAAACAAATACAGGATCTGGGATGTGATTTTGAACACTGGGACACAGATTATCTCTTGATAGTTACATTAGTATAGTACCAGACAGAGTCTAGAGGAGAGGTCCAAGGGGAGAGGATTTGAAATCACCTGGAAGAACAAAAGGCATATAGGAAGAGGTTGTGGGGAGGAGCATCCTTCACCATTGGGATATGAAGAAGGAGTATAGAGGATATAGGGGAGATGGAGGAAGGCCACCTTACATGTAGTTGATAGATATATTGGAGATGTGTCTCAGTCCTATGGTTCCTGAGGTCTCTCTGTTCCTCAGTGCCTGTGATTATTCTAGAATCCAGATCCCCTAGTGACGTAGCCTGGGGTAGATTGACACTTGATAAACCCAGGTAAATGAACTTGAAACATTTCTATTCCTCTAAAAACATTGTTGCCAACACTCAGTCTTAAATATTTTTGTGCACTACAAATATATGTAAAAGCAGAGAGAGAAAGAAAGAATTTAGAACTTGTCTGAGATATTTGAAAATTACCTTGGTATGTTTTTCTTAAATTATAAGAATGTAGATTTTGATGGCTTCAGTAAAGCTGCAAATGGTAATTATATTGTCCATTTTATTATTCATATCTGTTATGACTACTTGATTACTCATACCTCCCACTTTACTTGAACCAAGTCGTCATAATTGGAGAGATTAAATTTTCACTGTGCTGCAAAAGGTTTCTTTCATTATCCAGTATAATTTAGATAAGAACAAATTCCAATTTGACTGGCAGAGCCTGTTTTAAACCTCTCTCAAACAATTCCCTTTGTGGGTACCTTTATTTTAGATACAAAACTCATCTGTGATTTCTGTTGAAGACTGTGGTTTAGAAATCATGTCTGAATGAATGATTGATGATAGTTAGGATGATAAATGAAATAGGAATATTGTATTTCTTGGCTTGCTGATGTTCCTTTTTTGTTTTTTTTTTCAAAAATCACTTGCTTAATGTGCTCTGGACCTTGCCCCATTCTCAGATTTTGTGACTACTAGTACCACCACCACTGCTTCTGTTGGCCTGGCCAACATAGCTACCCATCACTCCTACCAGTCTAGCCATCATGGCTTTATGCAAGGAATCTACAGAATTCTTTAGAGCAAGCTTGTGAACCATCACACCAGATACTGCTCTCAGAACCTCAACCAGGAACCTAAGAATAGTGCACCAAACCCAAACAGTGCTCCAGCTATTACTTATTGCTACAATGGCTGTTGGATGAATACTACTGCAGTCAATTCCAGCATATGGAACAGAGTTAATTAGCTTGAGTGGACATCATAAGGATGCATCACTGGGAACCTTCAAAGAATGAACATAACTGGAGAAAAACAATGTGGATTATAGTTTAGAGCAAGGCCAAAGAAGAAACACAGAAACTCCCCAGATACAATTCAAAATTAAACCATTCAGTTTTCATACATTGTATCCTCACACAAATGTCTTCAGCCCTTATATCAGTTTTTCCCCCAAGATACACACAAGGTCATTTTAGCCAGCCTGCTCTCATACTGTTATTTTGTTATCATTGTCTCTCCTCTCTACTCCCTTTTCTTCTTCTAGTCTCAGAGTACACAGGCTTGCCCAGTTTTTAGGGTCTCTGCATCTCATCATTTTGGGAAAAGATGGGCCTGTGCTAACTGATTGCATTTCTTTGTCCTTTTCTTTTCAGTCTACTTTTAGTCAGGAGGCTCACATCACCCATACCTCCCGTTTTGCCTTTTTATTATTTTTTACATTTTCCTTCTCTTACATTTCCCTACCCCCATTTCTTCTTATATATCAATCTAATGCTGATAACTAGTCCTACCATGTAGCCCATTTTAATTTTGCTTTTAAGATTTTTTTCTTTTCTTTCTATTCATGCTCATAGAAACATAATCTACTACTATACAAAGTGCTATCAATAACCCTTTACTTTCTAAATAATTGATATTTAAGTGATTATTATTTTATAAGAGTGTTACCTTAATCATGTACTTATGTTCAGCACTGAACAGTGACTGTTGTTGTAAGTAATATTCAGCTTTTATGGAAAGACTGTGGACATGTTAAACATGATCAGTGCAAGAAGAGAGATCATATGAAGTAAAGCAACAGAAATACCACAAGCATTTATTTAACTTTGAATGTACAAGTCATGACATGAAAATACAAATAATATGAAAACCCAAGGTAACACATCTCCTCAAAGATCTATAAATCCTAAAGTAATGTCTCACAATAAATGATTCAGATAAAATTCAATATAAAGAATTAAAAATAATGATGATAAATATATTCAAGTAAATAAAAGAGATAAGAAATACACTCTTGCATAAATGCCAAGTGAATACTCACAAAATAATCACAAGAATGAAATAAAGAAGTCAGTGTAAGATGCAAAAATAATAATTCAGTAAAGAGAAATACTGAAGGAATACCAAACTGAAAATGATGTTAGAAACAATAGGTTCAATAAATCAAATAAAAGCCCAGGAGGAGTCACTCCAATATAATAGATGATAGGAAAAAAAAAAAAACAGAATATCAGGCTTGAAGACAAAGTGGAAGAATTTATAGATTCAGCCAAAGACAGTGATAATAAGAATGTATAAAAGGTACATACAAGATCTTGGAGACATGATGAAAAGAATAAACCTAGAGACTACAAGCATAGAAGAAAATTTCTATGCTAAGTGTATATAAATATTTTCTAAAGATTTATGGGACTACAGTTATAAACACCATGATCCACCATATGGGTGCTGGGATTTGAATTCTAAAACTCTGGATGAGGCACCAGTGCTCTTAACCACTGATCCATCCTTCCAACCCCCAAAATATTTTCAGCAAGTACAGCAGAAAACTATCCAGTCTATGTATAAGAGGTATAAATAGCAAGTAGACAAGATAAAGATAAAAAAGTCCTCACAGCACCTCACAGTTAAAACACTATGCAGAAAAGAGAAGGTATGTGGGAAGCTATAAGATATAGACGATATAGAATAGAGATAAAGGAAAAAATTTCAGAATAACAATGGACTTCTCATTATAAACTTCAAAACTCCAAAGGACTTTTAATGGTTTATTTCAAGTTCAGTTACAAAGCAATACCAACTCAGACTACAATATGTTCTTTCATGGTTGACTGAGAAAGAAAGAGATTCCATGATAAAAACAGGCTAAAGAAACTCATAATCTGTAAGCTAGCCTGACAGAGCATACCAGAAGGAATTTTTCAGAGTAAACATAATTATAATCTTATCCAACAACTCCAGTGAACACTAAATTATGCTAGAACTCTTGTTAAGCAAAGGAAGATTAGTAAAATGCCAAACATTACAAAATTACAGTAGTCAACATAAACTTCTAACAATAACTCTTAACATTAACAGCCCTAATTCCAAAATCTAAAGACACAGAATAACATATTGAATTAAAAGGCAAAATATTTCTGCTTGTTGCCTAAAAAAGACAAGCAAACATCAAAAATACATATTAGCTTATGGTGAAAGGATGGAAAAATACATTCCAAGCAAACAAAGCCAAGAAACAAGTGAGCACTGGCATCCTAATATCTGACACACAGACTTAAAATCAAAGATAGTCAGAAGGAAACAAAAACAAAAACAAAAACAAAACATGTTGGTCAGGAGAGTCTAAAAAGGTCACTTTAGTGACCTTTACAATTCTAAACAATATGCAGTGAACACAGATACACACATTTTCTCAAAACAAATACTACTAGATAAAAAATTACAGACTACCCCCAATAGTGATTTCAATACCCGACTCTTGCAGATTGACAGGACATGAAGACCAACAATTAGCAGCGAAGCATTGGAGTTAAATTACACCATAGATGAAATGAACTTAAGAGACATCTACAGAGTAGTCCATCCAAACACTCCACAAGACACATTCTCAGCAGATGATAGACCTTCCAAACTTGTTCAGGTATCATGACACAAAGCAAAGCCCATAAATATATGAAAATTGAAGTAGTTTACTTCAGTCTACCCTTCTGCTGTGAAATAAAGCAGGAGGAAGTCAATAGCAAGGAAAACTACGGAAAACATGCAGAACCATGGAGATTAAACAGCACACAATTGAAATATTAATGGGTCATTGAAGAAATTGAGAAAAACACCAGAGAATTCCTGGAATTAAAGAAAAGGAAAATATGTCCCAACAAAACCTATCATAAAATGGTGGCCATCCTAAAAGAAATTCATAGCTCTAACTGCATACAGGAGAAAATCAAAGAGATCAAATAAGCAACACAATAATGAGATTTTGGAAATATTCATGCGCACACACACACACACACACACACACACACACAGAAAAGTAGTAGGGGGAAAGACATAATTAGTAGCAAGATGGAAAGTAATGAAATAGAAACAACCAAAAATAGAACCATCGAAACAGCTTTTTCTTTGAAAAAGGTCAATAAAAAGAAAAGGAAATATAGTAAAGACCTTAAACAGATGAATCAAAATGAACCAAAAGATCAAGAGAGTTATGCCCCAGTGTGGGAGAATGCCAGGGCCAGGAAGAAGGAGTGGGTGGGTTTGGGAGCAGGGGGAGGGGGAAGGGATAGGGGGAAGGTGCTTTTAGGAGAGAAAACCAGGAATGGGGATAACATTTGAAATGTAAATAAAGAAAATATCCAATAAAAAAAAGATCATGAGAGTTGATCATTATTAATAAGATGAAAAGGGAGAGATTATAATAGATACTAATGAAATCTGTAAAAAAACCAAATCACTGGGGAATACTTTAAATATCTGTAGTCAGTTAGAAAATCTAAAAGAAATAGATGAGTTCCTAGATGTATATGATCTGCCAAAATTAAATGAAAGGTGGGATAAAGAGCTTAATAATTATTAATTATTAATTCTTGATGTGATGGCAGAAGTAATAAATAAATCTCCATAAAACCTTCAGGTCTAAATTCATGACAGAATTTTACTAGTCCCTTAATAAAGAATCAACACTAATCTCTGAAATGGTTCTATAAAACATATAAAAAAGAAAAAGTACTTCCAAATTCCACTTACAAAGACAACATTTCCCTGAAACGAAATCAATTAAAGATACAAAAAAGTTGTAGAAAAATCTCCCTACCAAATCATCTCAATAAAATATTTCACGTTAATGGAGAAATACTAAAGACATTTCCACCCTGATCAGGCATTTGACAAAATTTAACCACTATCCATAGCAAAAGTACTGGAGGGACTAGAAATAACAGGAATTTACCTCAACATGAAAAGTGAAACAAGAGAAATCCACTTAAACAAGAGAAAATCAAAACATGTCCACTAAATGCAGGAACAAGATGCAGATGCTCATTCTTGTTTCTCCTACTCAGTATAGTGCTTAAAGTATTACCTAGAGCAATGAGATAAGAAAAGGGAGTGGAATGAATACAAACAGAAAAGGAAGAAGTAAAAATAAAAATCCTATTTACAGATGACGTTATTTAATATGTAAGAGATTATAGTGATTCCTCCAGAAATCACTATAAGAAAAGTTAAATTTTCAGGAAAATGGGTGGAACTGAGAAATGCTACCTTAAGCGAGGAATCCCAGGGCAAGAAGGAGAAACTCTGTGTATTTTTCCTCATGTGCAAATCCCAGCTGGCAATTTTTAATATGTATTTATGTGAGAGTGATGGTGCATGAGGCTGACACACTATAAACTTAAAATAGGAAAAGAAGGAGCCTCTAAAGTGAGGTTTCCCTCATAAAACAGGTGTGATATCAAAGTAAAGGTTAGAATACTTGAAGGGTTAAGGTTAAAACAGGGAGGTGCACGGAGATTATGGCGAGAAGTGGGCAAAGATAAGAATCAAGCAAAACTAAGATTATATAAAACATCTATAAGGAATTCTGACAATAGAAAAAATAGCTAAAAAGCAAAATTAGAAAAGAAGCCATAGTTTATTAAATAAAAAAAAATCCCAGTACAAGGAACAGGCTAACATTCTATGACTTACTGGTTAGAGTATACAGAGCTTCCCAAACTATATAAGCATTTGTACGGGCATTGGTTGCCCATTAAAACAAAACAAAACAAAACAAAACAAAACAAAACAAAACAAACAAAAAAAGTAAGATCCTTTCTTGAAGATATTGCACATTTCAATCACAGGACATCGAAAAATCAAGTTGAAATTGAAATGCATGTTTCTTCCTTATGGGCTAGGGTATGTAGTACTGGGAAGTACTAGGCAGGCTCTTGGGAGATAACTGCCATCAAAAGTACTACCCAGCATGCTGTATTCCTAATCAGCTAGACAAGAAATGCACACTGGTGAAATAGTGGCAAATTATTAACTTCTTTCTAATCAGATTTGAAAAATCTCTGCAGGTGTGAATCTGGTAAAAGCCCATGACTGAGGATGTCAGAGATCATATTGGGGAAGCTACTGATAATGAACATGCATATACCTTAGATACTAGTGCCGCTATCTCCTTTGGCTAGAGAAGCTTCCTTTTATTGTGGATAATGGCAACTAGAGACTCACAACTCGTCAATCTGCCAAAATGAGATTCTTGAATGCTTGGGAGTAAATGTGACATCCATATCATTTCCCCTAACCTAAGGGAAAGGATGGAAGAGCTAAAGGTAGGAATGGAGTGAGGTGGAACTTTGTTGTAGGAACGTGACATTCCTGCAGCCATTTGATGTCACAGCATTTGCTTACTAGCATTAGAGCTGTGCCAGAGTGGGCTTCTCATAATCATGCCACGGGTGACAACTCATTTAACATACATTATTGCCAATTCACAAGTAACTAATACAATTGCAAATATACATTACAGCATGGTTACAATGCTCCATAGAATTGACTTTGGTTGAACCTTTTTAGGCACTGCAGGCACACATGATGACACAGGTTTGGTTCCAGGATCTGGAGAATGAACACAACGGCGCACTGATAATTAAAATACTACAGAGAAAACAAGTTATGCATTCTTTTCACCCATGTGGTCTCAGGAAAGCTTGTCTAGGAAGGAGATAATATTTTTTATTAGATATTTTCTTAATTTACATTTCAACTGCTATCACAAAAATCCCCTCCCCCTCCCCCTCTCCCCTCCCTGCTCCCCTATGTTTTTTCCTGTTCAGAAAGCATTGAAAATTTTCTGGTATGGAGCAAACACTGAATGAATGGGGGAGGAGGGCAGAGAGATGGCTCAGCAGTTACAAGCACTAGCCACTTTCCACAGGATCTGTGTTCAATTCCCAGCACCTACATGGTGACTCTGAGAGACAGACAGAGAGACAGAGAGACAGTGACAGAGAGACAAAGAGACAGAGTATCCAATCCCCTCTTCTGACTTCCACAGGATAAAATGCTTGTGGTACACAGATATACATGCAGACAAAACACCCATACAGATAAAATAACAATAATAAGTAAAAATAAAATGAAAGTAAACCTATCTTGTTTTTAATAAAAGAAAGAAATGAACGGAAGACGGGTGTGGTGGTGCATGCCTTTAAGCCCAGCATTTAGCAGGCAGGTGAATCTCTGAGTCTATGAGTTCAAACCCTGCCTGGTCTACATAGAGGGTTTCAGGGCAGACAGAATCCCAAAGAAAGGAAAGAAATTAAAGAAAGGAGAGAGAGAGAGAGAGAGAGAGAGAGAGAGGGAGAGAGAGAGAGAGAGAGAGAGACAGTGACAGAGAGACAGTGACAGAGAGACAGAGACAGAGAGACAGGGTGACAGAGAGAGACAGAGACAGAGAGACAGAGATAGAGAGACAGTGACAGAGAGACAGAGAGAGATAGAGACAGAGAGACAGAGAGAGACAGAGAGTCAGAGAGACAGACAGAGAGACAGAGAGACAGTGACAGAGAGACAAAGAGACAGTGACAGAGAGACAGAGACAGAGAGACAAACAGAGAGACAGAGAGACAGAGACAGAGACACACAGAGAGAGACAGAGAGAGACACACACACAGAGACAGAGAAAGAGAGACAGAGAGAAAGAAGAAGAAGAGGAAGAAGAAGAAGAAAAAGAAGAAAAGGAAAGAAAAAAGAAAAAGAAAAGCCAAGCAAAGTTTGAGACAGTGAGATGGCCCAGTTGGTAAAGGCACTTACTTTCCACCAAGCCAGATGACCTAAGTTCAATCCTCAGAGATTTGGTAGGAGAGAACTAACTCCTGCAAGTTGTTCTCTGACCTTCACATGAAAGCTATGGTACACACACACACACACACACACACACACACACACACACACACACACTCAATTAATAAAATTTAAATGACACTTTTTCAACATTAGGAAAAAATTAATGGAGGTAAAGACATTTCATTTAGTTAAGAGCAAAGTGTTGGGTTTATTTTCAACCCGAAGATTATTTGCTTCAGTACTATGCTGGTTGGTCTTAATTGTCAGCTCAATGGGCAGACACACTTCAGGATGAGTCTTCCAAGACATTTCCAGAGATATTTAACCAGGGAGAGGAGACTCATTCTAAGAGGGTGGCAGCCTACTATGGGCTGGGATCTTAAACTGAATAAACAATAAACAACAGAAAGGCAAGCTGAGCAGCAGTGTTCATCTCCCACTGCTTCCTGACTATGGAAGCAATGAGACCAGCCACCACACAAGCTTGCTGCCCACATCTGAGAGCCACTCAAGCTGCCTCACCTTCCCACCATCGTGACTTGTATTTCAAACCGCGAGCAAAATAAACCGAGGAGTTATAGTGACTCTTCTCTTTCCACCTTCCTTTCCTCCCATAGTTCTTAGTCTCTCGTCAGATATTTGGTCAAGGCCATAAGAAAAGTAACTAATGCAGAAAACTGATATTGAAATACTTGACCTTGTTGTGGTTCTTTTAAAAATGGTTGCATGATTTGTAGGAGGGATGTGGAAGAATTTGGAGAGGGATGCTAGAGAAGCCTTCAAATGCTATAAACAGTGTGGGTTTTTGTCTTTGTTTTTTTGTTTTTTTTTAAGTTTTGGTTTGTTTTTAATGCACCCCAGGCTGGCCATGATCTTACTATAGGCGATGATTATACTGAACTTCTGATCCATCTGCTTCTTCCTCCAGAGTACTGGGTCTACAGGCATGCAGCACCATGCATGGTTTAGTGGTGCTATGAACGAGAAACACAGGACTTCATTTGTGTATGCCAGACAAGCACTCTCCCAGCTGAGCTACATCCCAGCCCTGTAAGCAGAGCTTAATAAAATATTCTGGTGGACATGTGGAAGAGCAGAGTGATGTTAGAAAGGCTGTAGGGACGACTGTCATCACAGGATTTGAGAAAGAAACGAGGAAGGACATTATTGGAAACTGGTTGAGAGTGAGGACATTTGTTTTATGTTGTAGTGGAAATTCACAGAGTTGGGCAGAGCCTCGGGGTTTATCTTTTCTGAGAAGTGTAACTTGTTGTCCTTCTTTATCTTTTTCTTTCAGACACTGAGCTTTTGCTGACTGTCTGGGCCATTTCTCTGAGCAGCCTCCCTAAATTCTTCTGCAACACAAGGCTGATTGCTGACCTGTCTTGAACATGCCCCCTTTTCCTTTTTTTTTTTTTTTTTTTTTTTTTTTTTTTTTTTTTTTTTTTTTTTTTTTTTTTTTTTTTTTTTTTTTTTTTTTTTTTTTTTTTTTTTTTTTTTTTTTTTTTTTTTTTTTTTTTTTTTTTTTTTTTTTTTTTTTTTTTTTTTTTTTTTTTTTTTTTTTTTTCTGTCTCCATCTCCCTCCTTCAGGCGCCTGACAAGATTTACACCTTGCCTGTCCTTTTGCTTTTCCACAGATGCTAATAAAATTACCCTTAACCTTTATTCTGAGTCTGTTAAAATACATGTTACTAACCAGACTAAGAACACAAGGGGGAACCCTCCATGTCCGCAGTAATCTTAAAGACAAGAAGCCCTGGTATAATTGTTTCTGAGTTGTTAAGATCAGTGAAATCCTTTGTAAGACACCATCAGGAGGCAGTTTCTTGTGACAATTACTTTTGGTCTCTATATTTCTCCTCTGCCAGCCCAGAGCAAAGCCCTGAAATGAAATTTCCACCTTATTGGGAGTTGCATCTGGTTTTAAAGCAAACTTTTGCAACCCCATAGGCAATTCTGAAAAACTACTCTTTCTGAATTGAGTTTCAGAATTTGGGGAAATGATGAAAGAAGTCTCAACAAAAGGTGTCTCAGACTTCCCATTAGGTAAGGCATAGAATGTCCCGAAAAGACATTCTTCTTGTTAGGTGAATGGTCTGCTTTTCTGGCACTTGAGAAGTGCTAGGAAGATGTAAGCCTTACAGCTCAAAAGAAGTACTGCTACTGTGAAACCCATGGTTCTTGGCACATTACTGAGGTGTTATGTCCTAGTGGATTTTTATATTGTGTAGGTGGCAACAGTATTGTCAGAAGGAGGGCTATCTCATGAAGAATGTCATGTTCTACTCTAAGATCCAATTGAAAGGACACTTTAACCCAGAATTGAGGGTTAGCTTGGCTGCAAACTCTGGATTGTAGAATTGTGGGCAAGATGGCTAATTAAATCATTCCCTGTTGATATGATATGGAATGTTTCTAGTTCAGGCCTGACTCAAGTCAAAACCCTTTCTGTTTTGTGGAAATAGGAATTTCTGGAATATGCAAAACTGATGAGCATACAGTGAATTTAGCCCTAGGGGTTTTAATATTAAGTTTTTACCTTCTATTTAAGGTTTATAAGACATACAAGTTGAAGATGCTGTAGACATAGTGCAATAGTAAATTGCTTGCCCAGAAAGAATCAAGCATCCCTTATTTGAAATGCCACTCCAGAGGAAGCATTTCCATTTTGAACTGTTCTTTCAGAATTGCTAATATTTACATACATATTAATGAGATATCCTGATGAAGGGACACAGGTCTAAATGTGAAATTCACTTGTGTTTCACGTGCTCTCGGTACACAGAACTTAAGATGACTTTATACATTTTAAATGTAACTGTCTTTGGACTACTTCCAACCATATGAAGTCAGGTGTGGATTTTGCCACTTGTGGGATTCTATGGGTGCTCAGAAAGTTGTTATTGGTTTTATGAGTTTGCTTGCTTGTTAGTATTTGCTTTTGGAGCATTTTTGGATTTCTGAATGTCAAAGGAATGGATGTTCCATTTGTCTAAGAGTGCCATTTCTCAGTGAACATGTAGCATGCCATGGCCATATATAGGCTATCATGGTCAAACAAAGATTTTATAAGATAGTATTGAAAACTGTTGATACTGCGGACTTCACAGAAAATGAACATTTTCTCCCTCTAATCTGAGATGTTCCTCCCTCCCTAAGTCTCCCCCACTATTAGCAACTGCCTAGGTTTTTCTCCCTTTGTCAGTTTTTTTTTTTTAGCAATTCATTATGAGACTCATGCTTTTCCCTGAAAAAATCCTCATTGCTTCAGTTCAGCTTCTGATTGGTATCCTTTCTATCAGAAACTGCATATTCCATAAAGCACCACTGCCACTCCCCAAGACACAAACCTTGGAAAACAAATTCCTTTTCAGAAAAGTTGCCAAACAAATCTCCCTGTTCTCAAAAAGTAGATGGTCCAGCTGCATTTAGGCTATGAGGAGCAAGCCTTGATCCTGTTAGGGGTGCACAGAATTTTACCACAGAGCCTGGGTGAGTCAAGGTAAGTTTGTTCTTAGTGTCAGTGACACTGAAACAGAGACATGCAAAGCCAAACAAAAGAGACTTATGATAGGTCATTAACCTGGTGCTGTCTATACTTCCTCTTCAATCATCTTAGAGATCTTGGGCATCATGTAACTAACTGATGTTGCCTCTTGAAACTGTTCCAAAGCTATCTTATTATTATTCATCATGTTGCCAATGTCTGTCTCAGACCTCAGTTCACTTAGCCTGAGCAATGGGATGGTACTGTGTGTTCTGGATTATTTCATGATTGGATAACAATACATACAAGTAGAAATATCTTAGTCATCTTGGTAACATCTCAAGAAAGACAAGGAGATGAATAAGTTAACAGTTATTTATTTATTTATTTATTTATTTATTATTAGATAATTTCTTCATTTACATTGCAAGTGTTAACCCATAAGTCCCTTATACCCTCCCCCAGCCCTGTTCCCCTACCCACCCACTCCCACTACTTGGCCCTGGCATTCCCCTGTACTGGGGCATATAAACATTGTTAGACCAAGGGCCTTTCTTCCCTAATAATGGGTAACTAGGCCATGTTCTAATACATATTCAACTAGAGACATGAG
This sequence comes from Mus minutoides, assembly GCA_902729485.2. Taxonomy (NCBI): domain Eukaryota; kingdom Metazoa; phylum Chordata; class Mammalia; order Rodentia; family Muridae; genus Mus; species Mus minutoides. The sequence continues at coordinate 43,088 of CACVCL010020205.1, read as the reverse complement.
CTCTGGGGGTTCTGATTAGTTCATATTGTTGTTCCATCTATAGGGTTGCAGACCCCTACAGCTCTTGGGTACTCTCTCTAGCTCCTACATTGGGGAACCTGTGTTCTGTCCTATAGATGATTGTGAGCATCCACTTCTGTATTTGTTAGGGACTGTCAAAGCCTCCCAGGAGACAGCTATATCAGGGTCCTTTCAGCAATATCCTGCTGGTAGTGTCTGCATTTGGTGGCTGATTATGTGATGAACCACCAGGGTGGGGCACTCTCTGGATGGTCCATCCTTTCATTTTAGTTCCAAACTTTGTCTCTGCACCTCCTTCCATGTATATTTTAATCCCTATTCTAGGGAGGAATGAAGTATCCAAGCGTTGGTCTTTCTTGATTTTCTTGTGTTTTGGAGATTGTATCTTGGGTATTCTAGGTTTCTGGGCTAATATCCACTTATCAGTGAGTGCATATTAAGTGACTTCTTTTGTGATTGGGTTACCTCACTCAGGATGATATCCTCCAGATACATCCATTTGCTCAAGAATTTCATAAATTCATTGTTTTTAATAGCTGAGTAGTACTCCATTGTGTAAATGTACCACATTTTCTGTATCCATTCCTCTGTTGAGGGACATCTGAGTTCTTTCCAGCTTCTGGCTATTATAATTAAGGCTGCTATAAACATAGTGGAGCATGTGTCCTTGTTACCAGTTGGAATATCTTCTGGGTATAAGTTAACAGCTTTTAAATTAAAATGCAAGAGACCTTTTCAAACATTTTATTGTATTTACTTTCAGTTGTTTTTTTGTTGTGCTGATTTTCTCTCTTTTGTCACATAAATTAAACGTGCTTAAAATTTAAAGCCTCTTCAATTTTACTGTAACAATTGTTGAATAGCTGCACACAGCACTGTATACATCCAGAAATACCAAAAGTCTTACAGTTGAAAACACTGACTACCTTCTCTTAAATCCTTTCTCACATTAGTGCACATAATGATCCCTGCCCACAGTATGAAAGGAATTAGAACTCCCCTCTTCCTCAATAGTTTACATTAATCTGTTAGACGCTATACAGAGCATTCAGAATTCAGAATAAAGTCAAGACCTTGCAGAGAAGACAGCAGGTAAATGGGGACAGTGTAGAAACCTGCTGGTCATAGCCAGTGTTTAAGGCTTAATGTATGCTATTTCTGTTTTCTAGACTGTTCTAATTATGTTTTGGTCTATGTAATTTCTATTAATTGTTAGGTCTCTTTAGAATGGTTATTGGTTTGGATTCATTTTTCTCCTAAAGAATTAACATATGAAAGACTGATTCCCAGCATCGTTATTCAGTGATTGCCAACCTGTAAGAGATTGAGGCTTTTGAAGGTGATTGGGTCCTGAGGGAAATGTTCTCTCCAAGGAGACTTACTGTAGTGTTGATAGGATTCCAAGTCGTCCTTTGAGAGTGAGTTGTAGAAAGACAGGGCAGACATTCTAACTTCTTTAATGTATTCAGATGAATATATACATTGAAGGGTATGCTGCAACATGGTTTTTACAATTCTTTTTAAAATTAATATATAATGTGATGGTTTCTATATGCTCAGCCCAGGGAGTGGTACTATTAGAAGGTATGGCCCTGTTGGAAGAGGTGTGGCCCTGTTGGAGTAGGTATGTCATTGTGGGTGTGGGCTTTAAAACTCTACTCCTAGCTGCCTGCAAGTCAATGTTCTGCTGGCAGCCTTCAGATGAAGATATAAAACTCTCAGTTTTCCTCTACATTGCCTGCTTGGCTGCACCCATGTTCCTGCCTTAATGATACTGAACTAAACATCTGAACCTTTAAGCCAGCCCCAATTTAATGTTCTCCTTTTAAGAGTTGCCTTGGTCATGGTGTCTCTTCACAGCAGTAAAACCCTAACTAAGACATATAATTATGTAATTTTCCCCCTTCCCTCTCCCACCTACTAATCTATTCTCCTTGCTCTCAGGCCTTCTTTCTTTAATGTTTTTGGAATTTAAAAAAATTAAAAATGCATGTATATGGATGTTTTGTATTCATGTATGTAGGTTTGTGTACCATATATATGTATGGTGCCCTAGAAATGGTATTATAGATGGTTGTGAACCTCCATGTGGTTGGGAGGAACTGAACACAGGTCCTTTGGAAGAGCATCTAGTGCTCTTAACTGCTGAGCCATCTCTTCAGCCCTCCCTTCTTTCTTATGGATGTGCTTTCTCCTATCTTTATTTTCTTTTGCTCTTCTCATGATGGTTTCTTTATTTACTCTTTGTGTCCTAAGCTAAAATGATCCTCTTGTCTCAGAGTCCTTAGTAAGTGAAACTATAGGCATGTACCATCACATATGGCAGAAATCTCTCTCTCTTTCCCTCTCTCTCTCTCTCTCTCTCTCTCTCCCCCTCCTTAATTCTTTCCTCTCCTCCTCCTTCCTTCCCCTGTCTCTTAAAATGTCCTGTTCTTCATATTCTAAGGGGAGGCGGAAAAGCCCCAGAACCAGAACAAACAACACTCCCAACTGGGTAGAGGACCTAATAACATTGAATTCCTGAAAGATTGGGTATTTTAATACAAATAGAAAGTGACATGTCTTTTTATCTGCTTGACATTGTCTTCCAGCTTATAATTGGTTTATGGCAGAGAATCTAAGAACGTCAGAACCACTTATTCCCTGTGTATTTATCTGGTGTTATAAGATAGCATCTAATAATGTGATGTTGCTCGAATAAACTCCTGGTAGGTGATATGATACTGATGGCAAACCCTGTATAACCTGACCTGTGAGGATTGAATTTAGTTATCTACATCTCACAATTACACATTCATATTAAACAAAACAGCTAATAAAAGAAATTTTTGGAGTAAATGTGGAAATATAGAGGAAAAGATAGACATTCCCATTTCCTTACACATGCCCCTATGATAAACTAGAGATTTTCTTAAAAAAAAAAAGGAAAAAAAAAGCACAAATTGACGGTCCTATAAAACCACAAGAATTAGACAAAGAAGTCATATAGGCATATTGTAATGATATAATCATATAGATAGTTACATCCTAGGCCTTTTCAATAGGTTTATGAAATTATCTCCTTTTACTTCAAAGCAAGTTTTAAGAGTTGACTGAATCTTAAGTGGGAGCTTCCCCATGAAATAGAAATATTGTGGAGAATAGCTGTAGCAAACTAGAATAGAATATATATATATACCATGTATTATATATGTATGCATATATACATAGATATATCTGTATACATACATTAATATACCTGTATTAAATATATATGGTGTTTGTATATATGTATCTGTGTGTGTGTGTGTGTGTGTGTGTGTGTGTGTGTGTGAGAGAGAGAGAGAGAGAGAGAGAGAGAGAGAGAGAGAGCGAGAGAGAGAGAGAGAGAGAGAGAGGTTTGCTATTAGTTGCTGGGCTACCTCACAGAACTTATGTACTTACCTTTTTTTTCTGGTTTCCTTGTTTTTATTTTTCCCACTTTGTGGTCCTAGGGTTTGTTCTTAGGCTTTTCTTTTTAAACCAATTTATTCTCTCATATATTATATTCCCACCAGTTTCCCCTCCTTCCTCTCTTCCCAGTTCATTACCACCCACCTCCTCCCTCACCATCCATTCCTCCTCCCATTCTCTTCAGGGAAGGGAAGGCCTCCTTCCAGGGATATCAATCAAACATGACATATCAAGTTGAAATAAGACTAGGCCCCTTTCCTCATATTAAGGCTGGAAAAGGCAACCTAGTAGTAGAAAAAGGAAAAGGCAACCTAGTAGTAGAAAAAGGATCCCCAAAGCAGCCAAAGGCAGCCGAAATAGTTCCTCCCTCCCTGAGTTAGGAATCCCACAAAAAATACCAAGCTACACAATCATAACATTTATGCAGAGGGCCTAGGGCAGACCCCGTCAGGCTCCTTCATTGTCAACTCAGTCTCAGTGAGCCCCGAATGAATCCAAGGTAGTTGATTCTGTTGGTTTTCTTGTGGTATCCTTGACCCCTCTGGCTCCTACTATCTATCCTTCCTCCCCCTCTTCTACAGGATTCCTAAAGCTTGGTCTAATATTTAGCTGTGGGGAGTGACTAACCAATGGTTGTTCTACCTTGAGACCCATGACACAAGAGGAAGCCCACCTCTGGTACTGCCTGGAGGACAGGAAACCAGAGGCCAGATAGCCCAGTCACCTTGGATAGAACTAAACATAGCTGGCAAAAAAAGTCAATGAAATTAGACTTTTATAAATACTGGGTAAGCACTCTAGCACTAGCCACAAGAAGTCTGCATTATTTTCTTTTATTAAGATATATTCCATATAGGGCCTCACTTTATGGTCCAGATATATTCTTCCTCTGTTTTTTGTGCTTTGGTGTCAAAAAAAAAAGTTTTGCTTAAGACAATAACACAAAAGAAGTTTTCTTTATTTTTGTGAATTATTTATCACATTTTCCTCTATTAAGTATTTGATTCGTTTTGAGTTAATTTCTGGGAATAGTAGGAAGAAGGTAGCTAACTGTTCTCTGTGTGTATATGCAGTTGCTTCTTATTGTATTTTGAACTTTTTTATATATTTTATGTGCTTGTTCATATTCTTTTTGAAGTCACTGATCAGTTTTACAAATAAAGGTGTGAGTTCCTCATCTGTCATTTTAAAATATTTGTGTCATTAAATTTGATAAAGATTTATGATCTTTTAGAGGAGTTGTATACTTTGTTTTTACATGTTTCTGTGCTGTCATTTGCATATCTGTTGTGATGTCAATCTCTTCTGTTGTTATTTTGAAGTCTAAAAAGTGAGCAATACACATCTTGTGGCCTTAATACATGGTACCACTCAGAGAGCAGAATGTGAAGAATACTCAATCAGTAGCTTGGAGCCATTGGTCTCTACTATAGTTAACCTGCTTTTTATCAAAATTGGGCAGAACCACAAACCAAGCAACCTTTCCCATCTGTCTAAATCTATGATTGCCTTGGTTTAAGTCCATCTCACCTCTAACCATTCCTGCCTTCCTGTGCCCATTTCCCACCTAGAGGCTCTGATAGGTTGATTCTAGGATCCATCCCTGCCTTGGGATTGTTCTCTGTTCTCAGTTCTTTTAGGAATAGACATCCCTCATGGCCACATGGCCACATGGCCACAGTCCTCCAGACATGCAGCATGTCAAAATGTATGTACTTTCCACTCTTGATCCATACTAGAAGATTAGCTGTCTCATTAAGAAACACAGATTAATTTCTGGTTTTTGAAAACTATAGGCTCATCCTGTCCACCATATGGATGAGGATTCTTTATTTTTTTTTCTTCCTCCATTTTAGCATCATGTGGCAGGAGCCTTGTGATGCCCCTTCCATTTGCTGAGTTTTATATCTTTTCACATTCAGGTCACCTATCACCCTTGCTTTGTGATTTTCACTTTTTCTATCTCCAATAGAAACTATTCTTTGTTATCCAAGCATGGACTGTGACATATGGAGTCAGCTTAAAGTTTTCCATTTACTCTAGAACCCCTCTCTCAGAAATTATTAAATAATGTATTATTAAATTTAGTCACAATAATAATTTCTTGGACTTATTTCTGCTATATAAATGAAATTTTGTATTATGCCCTAAGCCTTGACCCAGCCTTCTGGTATTGATCATTCTATCCATTGCTTCAATGAAATCCACTGTGTAGAGTCCACATTTAAGTTAAAATATAAAGCATTTGTGTTTTAGTTATGGTTTCTATTGTTGTGAAGATACACCATGACCACCTCAACTCTTATCAAGGAAAAACTTTTAATTGGAACTGGCTTATGTTTCAGAGGTTTAGTCAATTATCATCACTTCAGGAGACATGGCAGCGTGCAGGCAGACATGGTGCTGGAGAAGGAGTTGAGGATTCTATGTCCTGATCCACAGGCAACAGAACTCAAAGCCTGTCACCACAATGACATACTTCCTCCAACAAGGCCACCCCTCTTAATAGTGTTACTCTTTATGGACCAAACATTCAAACACATGAGTCTATGGGAGACATACATATTCAAACCAATACAATTTGTTTTTGTATGTACCTCAATTAGCTAACTTAATCAAACATTTCCCAGCTTCTTCCTCATTTACAGCATAGCAGAATCCCCTTTGATAAAACTTAGCAGTGTTCCTGTCCTGTCCTTCATCACTGGGGAGACCACCAGTTTCTGCCTGAGTTCTCCCTCACTGAAGAAAGCAGAAGTGCTCATGATGTTCAGCATGGTTACTTTCTACATTTTACAAACACTCACTTTCATTGGTTTTACGTCTACAATCTCAGAAATCATTGTTTTATAGAAACTGATGACTCTTGAGTATCATGTGTTTAGTAACTTGTATCTTGGGTAGTCTAGGTTTCTGGGTTAATATCCACATATCAGTGAGTACATGTTATGTGAGTTCTTTTGTGAATGGGTTACTTCACTCAGGATGATGGCCTCCAGATCCATCCATTTGCCTAGGAATTTCATATATTTATTGTTTTTAATAGCTGAGTAGTACTCCATTNTAACTAGTACCCCCTGGGCTCGTGTCTCTAGCTGCATATATAGAAGAGGATGGCCTAGTTGGCCATCAATGGGAAGAGAGGCCCCTTGGTTATGCAGACTTTATATGCCCCAATACAGGGGAACGCCGGGGCCAAGGGGTGGGAGAGGGTGGGTAGGGGAGCAGGGCCGGGAGGGGGGAGGATATAGGGAACTTTTTGGATAACACTTGAAATGTAAATGAAGAAAATATCTAATAAAAGTTGAAAAAAAAAAAAAAAAGAAAGGCAGTTTCTCCTTTTGCTTTCTGGCATTGTGCCTGGATTTGAAGCTTGAAAGTTACTATAAAGAAAAGGATTCTGAACACAATGTTCCCAGCAATAGAAATACCTTAAGTTCACAAATTAACCTTCTACTCTGGGTTATGTGTATGTATGTAGGAATTCCTTTGGAAAATAACACTCCCTCTGTAAGCTCCAGTATGCATTCATACTCAGTCTCGATGTACCCAAGAGATTAGTCAGTATTCAAATATTTTATATTATGGCTTCAATCTTTTTTATTATTATTAGATAATTTCTTTATTTACATTTCAAATGTTATCCCCTTTCCTAGTTTCCCCTTCAAAAATCCCCTATCCCTTCCCCCTCCCCCTGCTCCCCAACCCACCCACTCCCATTCCCAGTCCTGGCATTCCTCTATACTGAGGCATAGAGCCTTCACAGGACCAAGGGCCTCTCCTTCCACTGATGACCAACTAGGCCATCCTCTGCTACATATATAGCTAGAGCCACAAGTCCCATCATGTGTTTTCTTTGATTGGTGGTATAGTTCCAAGGAGCTCTGGGGTACTGGTTAGTTCATATTGATGTTCGTCCTATGGGGCTTAAGACCCCTTCAGCTCCCTGGGTACTTTCTCTGGCTCCTTCATTGGGGACCTTGTGCTGCATCCAGTGTAGGACTATGAGCATCCACTTCTGTATTTGCAAAGCACTGGCAGAGCCTCACAAGAGACAGCTATATATCAGGTTCCTGTCAGCAGGCTCTTGTTGGCATCTGCCTAGTGACTGGGTCTGGTGGTTGTTTATGGGGTGGATCCTCAAGTAGGGCAGTCTCTGGATGGTCATTCCTTCAGTCTCTGCTCTGAATTTTGTCTCTGTAACTCCTTATAAAGGTATTTTGTTCCCCATTCTAAGAAGGAATGAAGTATCCACACTTTAGTATTTTTTTCTTCTTGAGTTTCATGTGTTTTGCAAATTATATCTTGGGTATTCAAAATTTCTGGGCTAATATCCACTTATCAGTGAGTGCATATCATGTGTGTTCTTTTGTGATTGGGTTACCTCACTAAGGATGATATCCTCCAGACCCATCCATTTGCCTAAGTATTTCATAAATTCATTGTTTTTAATAGCTGAGTAGTACTCCACTGTGTAAATGTACCACATTTTCTGTATCTATTCTTCTGTTGAGGAACATCTGGGTTCTTTCCAGCTTCTGGTTATTATAAATAAGGCTGCTATGAACATAGTGGAGCATGTGTCTTTACTACAAGTTGGAACATCTTCTGGGTGTATGGCCAGGAGAGGTATTGCTGGATCTTCCAGTAGTACTATGTCCAACTATCTTAGGAACCACCAGACTTATTTCCAGAGTGGTTGTACCAGCTTGCAATTTGACCAGCAATGAAGGAGTGTTCCTCTTTCTCCACATCCTCACCAGCATCTGCTGTCACCTGAATTTTTGATCTTAGCCATTCTGACTGGTGTGAGGTGGAATCTCAGGGTTGTTTTGATTTGCATTTCCCTGATGATTAAGGATGTTGAACATTTTTTCAGGTGCTTCTCAGACTCTCAGTATTCCTCAGTTGAGAATTATTTGTTTAGCTCTGTACCCCCATTTTTAATAGAGTTATTGGATTTTCTTGAGTCTTTTGTATATATTGGATATTAGTCCCCTATCTGATTTAGGATTGGTAAAGACCCTTTCCCAATATGTTGGTGGCCTTTTTGTCTTATTGACAGTGTCTTTTGCCTTACAAAAGCTTTGCAATTTTATGATGTCCCATTTTTCTATTCTTGGTCTTAGAGCACAAGCCATTGCTGTTCTGTTCAGGAATTTTTCGCCTGTGCCCATATCTTTGAGGCTTTCCCCCACTTTCTCCTCTATAAATTTCAGTGTTTCTGGTTTTATGTGGAGTTCTTTGATCTACTTAGACTTTAGCTTTGGACAAAGAGATAAGAATGAATCAATTAGCATTCTTCTACATGATAACTGTATGGCTTCAATCTTGCAGCAATTGTAATAAGCTATTTGTTACCTATTAACTATGTCAATGTTCCCATTTGTGTGGCTGTGGTAGAGTGAAACTGAGCAACACACCACCAGCTACCTGAAAGCCACAGTACAGAACTATATTTTCTAAAATTTTCCATAGCACTCTTTCAGGCCTCATGACATTATGCAAGGTTTCACCTCCCAGGACAGTAGATGGAGCTTAATTAGCCACTCGAATCTGAAAGGCTTATGACTCAACTGCTAATCAATAGAGTATGGCGGAAATGACTCAACATGAGTTCTGTGTGTTGGTCATAGAAAGTGATGTGACATCTACCTTGTTTACAAAGAGCTCTCCTCAGTGCCTGAGTCATCAAGTGTGGAGCCTGAATGCCAGGCAGCATCACAAAGCCATCATGAACCTCCAAATATCAGTCCTCTTAATATTGCCTGCAGGGATGTTAGTTAATTGAATCCCCCTTCAGTGCATCCAGCCCTTAGACACAGTCAGGTTTTTCAACTGAGGTCACAGAAAGGCTAGGAACAAATCGCATGTGCTGTGAATTCCTGACTTTGAAATCCCATCCTTAGGGTTGACTAAAAATTTTTTACATACTAAATCTGGGGAGGTTTGTTATTCAGGCAAGAATGTGAACATATGGATTAACCACCACTCTAGTCACAAAACCATCCTTCTACTGTATGATCAAATCATATATTGCTGGCTAAATCACATTGATGATTTCTTTCTTTTATTATTTCCAGCATGATGTACATTATTTATATGTGTATATATGCGTTTGTATCACACATATTAGATTAGTCACTTTTTCTGTTGCTGTAACAAAATATCATTACCAAAGTCAACTTAAGGGAGAATTTAATTTAACATATGGTTTCAGGGGGTTAGATATGCATAATGGCAGAGAAGGCATGAGAGCAGAAGCACGTAGCTGAGATTACTCCTCTGTTGCTCTCATAGGAAGCAGATACAGCAAACTGGAGGTGAGGCAAACCTGTACGTTTTCGTGGTCTTCCTTCCAGTAGTGTACCACCTTTAGCGAGGCTTTACATCCTGGAAAATTTATAGTTCTACAGCCGCTGGGGAACTAAGTGTTCAAATACACAAACCAATGGGAACGTTTCTTATTAAAATTATCACATCTATAAGTAAGTTGGTGTGTGTTACTCATCTACATGAGGAGTTATTTTTTTTGAATGTCAAATCCATAGAACTAAGAAACCAGATATTTATCAGAAATAATAGTCACCCTGAATAAAATAATTTTTAGAGCCTTTGTTCCCACTGCAAAAGCAGAGAAAACAACTTTTCCAAATACACTGATGTCAAATTGATCCAACAACCAAGATTTCCCACAGACAAGCTATGATTCCATTCTATCTAGAGTGGTTCTTAGCCTCCTTAATGCTGTGACCCTTTAATACAGTTCTAAAATTGTAGTGACCCCAACTATAAAATTATTTTTGTTGCTACTTCAGAACTGTAATTTTGCTCCTATTGTGAACCATAGAGGTTTGCCAAAGGGATGAGACTCACAGGCTGAGAACCACCGATCTTGAGACTGATCTATGATGGTTTTAAATGAGTAAGTTTATTAAGCATGTATCAAGCAAAAGTCAAATAACAAATAGTAAGTAGCAGATAGTGTTATCTAATTGGGGGAGAGTATCCAACAGAGTTCCCGATTGAGAGGCCCAGGTTTATTAGCATGCTTTTCCTTGTGTGAGGTATCTAAGTAAAAGAGCACATAGCAAGCAACAGACAGCAAAACAGTGAATCTAGTGCTTACAGCACTAGCAGGAGTGACTGGCAAAATCCTAGTGAAACAGCCTTGTTGGAGTTCCCGATTCAGAGATTTCTTGAACAGAGCATTCTCTCCATAGATTTGACAATAACCATGAGTAATTCCTCATAGATCCCAGAGCCCCAGATGGAAGGATGAATGTGAAGTGGAGGCTGACTGTTGTCCATAATGTCTGAGAGTTCACTGTTTTTACATGCTAACCCTGGCAGGCACCTTTGGGCTCCTGTTTGTTGTACAGGGCAAATCTCAGTGGGCCCAGAGTTCAAAGAGTAAGACACAAGCAATGACACAGATTGACAGGATGGGAAACAAGCTGAAAGCTATTTAAGAGCTTAGTGCCTAAGTCCATTGCCTGGAAGCAAGGGGTAGTCATTAAGCTGAGGCAATGCTTTTCCCTCCTCTCTCAGGAATCCTACTTAATTTTGCTCTCTGATTACTATGCTTTGTTTACATCCGCTTTGTCATGCTCTAGCTACTCTAAAATTCTCCTTATTAATTGACAGCCAGCATTTCTCTCCTTGGGGATATGGATTCAATTTCCTAGATAATATGATATTCACTAGTGCATGGGAGTCCAAAGAAGGAGCAGCCAGCCACCCATTTGCACTTTTTGTCCAGATGATGATAAAAAAAAAAAAAAACAAAAACAAAAATAACCAAAGAAAGTAATTTATGCAAGCAAGCCTCTCTTGTGAACCTAGCAATCCAGTAGCTAAGAACTTTTTCTTTTTCAAAAAAAAAATCCTTATTCCACTAAAATACAAGCAATAACCTCAGATATGCTCTTAGCAGGAGCTTGCACTGTAATACTGTGGAACTTATTCTCAGGAGAGAGACAATGGTAGTGATAAGTTCAAGCACTGGCTGGAGAAAGAGTAAGCTGTGAAGAGTCAGAGAATCAAATCAGTGTTTCAAATTCTTCTGTACATCTACTTAGACATATAGGGGTGCTTGGTTTTTGATTATGGGATAGGATAGAGAGATCTAACCTGTCATATCTCCTCAAGGATTTGAAGCAGAAACAAATGTCTTTCTTTCTCTATTCCTGATACCCTTGTAGGTTTCTCTTTGCTTAATATCAATGTTATGGTTTGTATATGCTTGGTCTATTAGAAGGTGTGGCCCTGTTGGAGAAGGTAGGTCACTGTAGGTGTGAGCTTTAAGACCCTCATCCTAGATGCCTGGAAGTCAGTATTCTACTAGCAGCCTTCACACAAAGATGTAGAACTCTCAGCTCTGCCTGTATCATGCCTGCCTAGGTGCTGCCATGATCCTGCCTTGGTGATATGGACTGAACCTCAGAACCTGTAAGCCAGCCCCAATTAAATGTTGTTCTTATAAGAGTTGCCTTGGCCATGGTGTCTGTTCACAGCAGTAAAACCCTAACTAAGACAATCACCAAAGAATATTCTCTATTTTCCTCCAGTACCTTTGACTACCCGTTATGATGCATCCTTAAGAACTAGAATAAATTTGATCTGAGAATACAAAATTTTTAAAAAATTAAAAATGAAAACATCATCTTGAAGGTTTCCCTAACATTTAAAAAGGATTTATTTTATTTTATCTGTATGAGTGTTTTGACTGCATGCATGTATATGAACCACATGTATGCCTACTGCCCATGGAGTTTAGAAGAGGGTGTCAGATGCCCTTGAACTGGAGTTACAGGTAGCTATAAATCACCATGAGAGTGATGGGAACTGGACCGTGGTCCTCCACAAAGAACAATGAGTGCCTCTCCAAGCACTCTTGCTGAGCTCAAAGACTAGTGATAGGAGATGTGCGTTGGACACTGACACCAAGTGTTCCTCAGTGGTAATGACACCAGCAGATTTTGAGGTCCTGGATCATCTGCCATCAATGCTTCTGCTGTGCCCTTTCTTCATACTTTTTGGCTCTTTCTTGCCATGTGACTTCCAAACTCTACTCCTTGGAGTGGTAGCACCATGGGCAGGTGAGCCCAGCATCCAAACAGGCCATGGAAGGTTCCAAATCACTTTCATCCATGTTTTGGACCTGTCTGTGTTCCTTATTCTCACCATGGCACATGAAGTTTGTTGATCCAATGCCCACCACTATTTATTTCCTTTTCAGCTGTTGAGAAGGCTCCAGGTCTGAACTAGTATGAGTGGCTGCTTATTAAAATGATGTAGAGACCCTTTCATTGACTCCATCGAAACAGTCTATCAAAGTTGCCTGTGCTCCCTAAAGGTAGCCATCTCCAAGTATGTGCTGTATTATGCACTGGGCTCTGAGGTTATGACAAATTATTAGGATCTCCAATGAGATCATACTTTACTAGGGTCAACATGGGCAAGAGATGAGGGCATGCGCGTGCACACACACACACACACACACACACACACACACACACACACACCCTGCCTTCTCTCTTTTTCTTCTTTCCAATTGAAATTCTTCTCAACAAGTCCTCTCCTATTTGATGCTAAGGGCTTTCTTTCCTTTTAAAAATTGTTTACCAGAGTTTAATTTGCTAACCTGAGTTGTTTGAATGTGTGTGAGTTAGAGGTTATTTACTAGATCATAGACAACTTACCAATTGCTATACTATTAAAGAAAATGTCACCTCCTATCTCAGTACTCAGTGAATGTCTTGCCACCCATGGTAGCAGTGCTTGAGAAGTAACATTCTTTTCTGCAGGGAAGCCTCAGCCTCCCCGGAAACTTTAGATATGTAGAGCTCAAGAATGACTACCAAGCTAAGATGAGGCAACTCAAGGATATTGACTTATCTCATTTGTACCTAACAAGGACACAGGTATGCCCCCCCCCCAATCTTCCTAGGAAGCATTACTGTTATGACCAATTTGCATAGATACTTGATGACAGCATCTCTTTGCTATGTCCCCTATGTTTCATTAGTCAGTACCTCAGCTACCATTTTCCCCATGGTCTCTAGAAGCAGCTATATCTAGTTTTCTACACATAGTAACATCCCTAGGGCCAGATCATGTCCTTTAGAATTATGAATATGCCTGAGGTCTTTATCGCCACAAGTGTACCCCCAAAGTTCCTGTTTTCTGCATCATTTTATCCAGGACTCAACCTGCTCTTCAACAATGCCATGCCTTTGTACAGGGCCCTATTTATACAGCCCGGCCCTTAGTCAGTCAAGAAAAAGTACCAGGTTATTCAAAGTCCTTACCTAAATAATATATTGTTTTAACAGCATTGTAATGTGCCATTAATTAATCTTGAATTATAGCTCTACAATCTGTAAAAACAAACTTTCTAATCAGTGTTTTGTTGCTTTGCCTCACGCTCAGATTCAGTCACGAAGCAATGTGTAAGAACTTACAAATACCAATACAGTTCAAGATCATTATAGAATTCTGGTTATCACACAATCAAATTGTTTATGTGATGGAATTACACAAAATATAGTGTAAAGATATTAAAGAAACTTTCACAGCATTATAATTGCTATTGCTCTTCTGGAAACCGATATCTCTCCATGATAGAATGAATAAATACATTGCACTATTTATAGATGCACACAAACATATCTACACGGAACAACATCAATATGGATCAAAATCAAGTAACTAAATAAATTTTGAGTCAGAAACATGTTTATGGTAGAGAACTATTTTTCTATAACGTTTAAAAATGAGCAACATAAACCTCTAGTGACCTATGTCAGAAAAATGACTGACTTCAAGAGCAAACGCAGTTAGAAATATGCAAGTTGGAGGTGCCATCCATATTCTATTATATATTATTGTCAAGATGTTAGGTATATGAGTATGTTTGTTTTGTAAGCTTGGAAGTGTGTGTGTGTCTATGGTAAAACATTATGAGGTTGCTTTCCCTTCAGATTTGTACACTGTTTCCTTTGAATTTTCTTTCAGTGGCAAACATTTTAAGGGAAGTGGAAGGACCTTATAAAACAGAGGCTAGAAGTACTCTTCAGATTCCAAACCACATACTGCAAATTGCTAAGGGCAAGTTTTGTAAAACCAATTATTTTTCTTATATTTCTTACCTGAACTGAATGACATAAACTAACCTAAGACCTAAGATAAGGTCAAGATATGTCCATGTGTGAGGGACATTTTACATTTTCATATATTAAAACAATACATCATTACATTTAGCAATCTTATTTCTAAACCATACCTTGGTTTCTCTGTAGAGTATGATGTATCAATTAAAACATATTTGGTTACTACAATCTCAGAGGGAGATTGTGGAGAGCTGATACTAGAGGACTTTTAAGAATTTAACAATACCACTATTATCATGTTTCCAGAGGGTGTTTGGTCCCAGTATTTATGTGATTTGGCACTGATACTTCTCCTTTGACTTTCTGATATAATAGATAATTAAAATATTAAAACTTTCACAATATCATTCCATCCATGCATGGAATAACAATGATACAGATCTCTTATATGTTGAAGACACTTCTTATACATTTGAATGCCATGAGTTAGAGGCTAAATTTATGACCCCCACACTTTATGCCTATGTTGTTGTATGTGGATGAACTTGTAAAAGTGTGCTCATGCATATACAATTTTGTGCCCATTTTTTGACTGGACATGTAATCTGTCATCTAGCTATGTCAGAGCTCAGACACCTTTGTTTAATAAATAGGAGTGGTTTTCAACCTTCTTTTAAATTTTAGGGACAGTAAAATAAGGTTCAGGAATTTTTAACTTCTTAAAAATTTGACTATTTGCATTCAGCTGTGATTGTAAGTTTCTAAGAAATTTTGCTTCCCACATCCATCTTAAAATAGATCATTTTTCTGAGAATGTTTGCGACTATACAACAATGTCCATTCAAGCATTGGTGGAGATTATATGAAAGAATTTTGATATCAGACAGACTTAGGGTATTAATTAAATCTCTGTGGTAGGTTGAATAAAATGTCCCCAATAGGCTCATAGGGAGTGGCACTATTGGAATCTGTGACCTTGTAGGAGAAAATGTGTCACTAGGGGTAGGCAGGTCCAGTCTCTCTCTCTCTCTCTCTCTCTCTCTCTCTCTCTCTCTCTCTCTCTCTCTCTCTCTCTCTCTCTCTCTCTCCTCAGTTTCTACTGCTTGTGGATCCAGATGAAGAACCCTCAGCTACTTCTTCAGCACCATGTCTACCTGAGGGACATCATGCTTCCTTCCAGGGGACAATGGACTAAGCCTCTAAAACATGAACCAGCTCCAACGAAATGTTCTCCATTAATTAATAAATACAATTAATTACTCTAAATGGGCAACGACTGATAACTGAATAATTGCTCATTTTGAAGCTTTTAAAGAATCTTAAGTTTATGATTAGAACTTCAGTATATTATAGCTATGGAATGCATAGAATATTACTATGTTTTGATCTATTAAATTCTCAAAAATCTTATTTTATATTACAAGTGACAAAATTAAATGAAAATAGAATTTACTGTGTTCTGGAACCCCCTTCTCCTACATTTCCACAATCCCTCCTGGGTCTCTCAGATCCATACTTTCACTCTTCCTTGATTTCTGTGCTAAGCATGATCTGTATAACCCATGGGGAATGTACTGATTAAGGTACATCACAAACATGGCCACAAGTAAGAATTTTTGTGATGTTCTAATATGCTCTCAGAGACACGAAATTGCCCTTATAAGAAGAAACAGAGTCATTGTGCATTTTTGGACAGGGAAGTGGATGGAAATTAGAGTTATGCTGGTAAAGAGACACAGAAAGCCTGCTTCTGCAT
This sequence comes from Mus minutoides, assembly GCA_902729485.2. Lineage (NCBI taxonomy): Eukaryota > Metazoa > Chordata > Mammalia > Rodentia > Muridae > Mus > Mus minutoides. The sequence continues at coordinate 26,765 of CACVCL010020205.1, read as the reverse complement.
TTCCCTGCTTCTGCGAGAGCTAGAGAAGTTAAAGCTCCCTCCCCCCCTTCATAGATGCCTCTGGACTTTTGAGAGGACAAACAGAAAGGGCCTTGCCTGGCACCAGAATATTATAATTCCCCATTTCCTCTTTCATAGTAGCATTCTCTCCCCCCTGCCCTTAAAGTAAGCAAGGACCAATATCCTTGAAATGATTTAAAAGCCTACTCTTGTACTATGGGAGAGGGGCAATTAAGTGTTCCCAGACAGCTATGACCAAGTTGTAAAAATGTACTAGCTTCTGATAGCACAATAAGTTACTTTTCCCAGGTCAGGAAGGTCCCTCTCCAGCTGCATGGTTCCATCCCACTGTCTGAACAAAGGTTTGAAGGATGGCACTCTCTTATCACCTCCCCAGTCACATAACCCCAAAGTTCAAGGATCCCAGCTTATGCATATGCACATATATATACTTCAAGCCCCTGGACACGAGCATCTCATTCTTAACCTTCAGAGTGGGAATGGCTTGTGATCTGAGTCAGATTCCTGTAATAAAGACTCTGTTTGCTTTTGCATTGGACTCGCAATTCCTGGCATTCTTTTGGGGTTCCTGAGAACTGGGCATAACACTGGATTCATGGAATCTTGAACAGCTACAGTACACAGCATATAACAGTTGAGATTTCCATCCTGGACGAGAGGCCTCAGCCTCCCTAACTGATAGGAAGGCCGAGAGGGTAAATAGGATGGAGGATGGAATGTAGAGGACTGCAAAATACCTTGATACTTGCAGGCTGTTGGTTCTTGCTTGAATGCTTGGGCAATAGTCCCCCAAGATTCTTGCCTTGCTTTTCCTGGACAATTGAAAGGAATACTTGATGTCAAATGTCCTCAGAACCTCTCTCAAATGAAAATTTACTCTCCAGGGAAAACATTTTGTCATAGCCTCATCCTAGGTGGAGAACAGTTATTCTTCTTGCATTAGTCACCTTTAGCCACCCTGCCTTATCTAAAGAACATTCAGGATAAGTCACATCCCAGAGAAATAATGTGAGAACACTGTAGCCAGAGAAAGAAAAGAGCATGAAGTGAAAGCAACATCACCAGAGAAACACCTTTGAAGACCACAGCCCAGGGTTCTGGTCCCTGCTACAGACTGAGATTCAGTCATGTGTCTACTAGTTGTCACTGTCTTCCCTCACACCAACCTAATGCAAAGAAAATTACAGCTGATTGCAATGTAAAGTGTTCCAAAATGAGAACTTTCTTTCTAAAGTCCTTGGGAAGAACATATTCTGGATAGAAAAACTGATGCAAGTATTCTAGTAGAATCAAAAGCCTCTGGCTTACTGCTACTGCACCGTCAAACACAGATATCTTTAGTATGAATGTGAAAAATCAGCATTCAATTGAATCCTACTTCTCAAAGGAAAGAGCCAACAGTGGGGAGGCAGAGGCAGGTACATCTCTGTGAGTTCAAGCCCAGCCTAGTCTAGATATTGAGTTTCTGTACAACTGGTGCTACACAGTGAGATCCTGTCACAAAAGAAAAAAAAAGGAAAAAGGACAAATAAGAATGAGGAGACAAAGCAAGTGATAAAAAAAAAATTTCTGGTATGACCAGACATTGGAACAAAGAGGAATTTAAGGAAATAACTATTATGCTACGAGATGTCATACAAAGTTAGACAGCATCCAAGGATAACGCTTGGTGAGATGTTGGAGTTCTGAAATGAGTTAAAAGAAAATATGAGAAATCAAATGCAGTGTGAGAAATGGCAAATGTCTGGGAAAGGAACCTCAGTAGAATTAGATGGACAAGGACAAGATTGGTATGCTGACGATAGTGTTAGGGTCAAGAGAAATGTACCAAACTGAGATACTTTTAGAAGCAAGATGGTAAGTGGGGATGAAACTGCATGCCTGAACATGTGACAACTACAAAACCTAGGACTGGGGATGTAGCTCAGTAGTGGCTCACTTTGTAGCATGTGAGAAGCCCTAGTATATGAGAAGCTACACACACACACACACACACACACACACACACACACACACACACACACACCTTGCAAAAAACTTTTGTTGATCTAACTATGAGAAAGAAAAAGAAAATAATTGTATATAACACTAATAAATACATAACTTGCAAATACACACCACAACTTCAATCATATTCAAACTGTAGAAATCAACAGATAATGGGGAACTCTTGAATGAATATCCTAGAACTTCAAGTAACCTCACTTCTAGTGTAAGATGGGACAGAATTACAGCAGATTTCTCATAGCAACTCATGTGAAAGAACAAAGGGGTGAGTATACTACTTAATGTGTTCATTAAGAGAATGACACACTTTCTAGAAGTTCTATAACCAATAAAGTATTCATTAAGATTCATTCATTAAGAAAGAAATAAAAGACTTTCTCAGAGAAATAAAAACAAAACTAATTTATCCATAATAAAACTGCCCTGAAAGAATTGTTTTAAAAACCACAAGGAAAATAATCATGATAAAGACTCTAATTTTGATATATACTTCATATGGAAAGCTATTATTTTGGAAGTAAAATTTAAAAGTTATGGTTAAAATAAAAATTACAGTAATAAGTAAAGACATTTTAACTTGGATCTTACCATATAGAAAGAACAAGAGTCAGTAATTACATGGCGCTGTTTTAGAGTTTTTAAACTTGTGTATTGTAAAATGTGACTAAGAATAACAATGTATGATTGTAGTTATAGGAATGAGAGAAATGACTATCTGGAACATTGAGAAGCACTTGGGAGCACGCACTTTGTTGTTAGATATGAGTACTAGATATTATGTAGTATAGTGCTATTTGTTGGTGGGCTTCGGTCCAGGGAGCCCAGCAAATCAATTTTAAAAGCATTATAATGAATATAATGAGTGTAAGTACTGATCACATGAGGTTCATTAAAACCAAAATAGTCTAAAATAAGAGAAGCAAAAAGAAATAACAAGAAAAATAAATGAAATGAATAGAAGTTGATATTAAATATGATTCATATAGAGCTAATTATATAAAAATTCACTTTAAATGATGATTGTTCCCAAACTCTTCTTACAGACATGAAAATTCAGAGCGACTTACAAAAGATGCCTAAAATTTTTATGCAGGATATTCATATTCATATTCAATTCAAAGACTAAAAAGGGGATGGTGAGAGGTTTACATTGCTGATGTTAATCCTCCAAAAATGGCACAGCAGCTATATTAATTTCAAATGAAGCAAACATCAGATCAAGAAAAAATGACTAGGGCTAAATCAAAGACATTGCACAGAGACTAAGAGGTCAATTCTCCAAGTGGCTATGACAATTTATATGTTTGTTTCTATCTGGAAACGGTTATGGAAATGTCCATAGTGGTAGCAATAGATTTCAACATTCTTCTTCTACTAATTAATAAATTAAGAGAGCAGATGACCAGAAAAGTGACAGGTAATATGAAGAGCATCACTAGTCATTTTAATCTGTATGGTAATTATAGAAGCTGCATATCCAAGCACAGGAGGATTCACTTCTCTCAAGGAAACAAGGTCTATTTAGAACCAGAACTCATCCTTGGGCACAGGACACATATAATATATGATATTTATAAATATAAATTTATATTTATAAAAATAGAACATGTGTGATATATAATGTGTGTATGTGCATGTGTGTGTATAATGTGTGTGTGTGTGTGTGTGTGTGTGTGTGTAAAGTAATAAGAGAAATAAATTAATGGTAAATGGGGAGTGGCAGAATTCTCACCTTTGGTGTAAGGAATAGATAATAAAAAGATAAAGGCAAACATTCCCCACATCATAACAGAATAGTGCCAGAAAGACAGGCTTGAATGCATCTGAAGCTTGTTAGAGATACTCATGCTAATGTTTACTAAAAGTTTTAACAATGTGTGTAGATGTGTTAGTATACATATTTGGTTCCTTGTTCTTTCTAGTGAGATGGACTAGTAAAGGTTGTACCAAGTAAGGATAAAGTTATCTAACGGGATTGATTGCTACTACTACCATTTTGTTGTAAGGAAGTAGAACTGTAGGAAAGGCTGTATTGTCAGAAGAACTAAAATATATGCAATATGAAGCAAAAGAGAAAATGGTGAAGGAATAGATTTCAACTTAAAATTAGTAAACATCTATCATGGCCTCACCACACAGTTGAATGAAACCATAAATAAATAGAGAAGCAGTGATCTATATTGTATGCAAAACCGTTTCCTGTAATTTAAGGTAGAGAGATGGCTCAGAAGATAAAAGTATTTGCCATAAAAGCCTGATGACCTGAGTTTGAACCCCAAAACCCATGTGAAAAGCAAAATGGGGTAATGAGCATGTGAAATTCCAACTCTCCTACCATAAGAAGGGAAGCAGAAACACAATAGCTAGGAAGGTCATGGGTCAGCTAGCCTGGAGTACACATTCTGTCAACAAGAACAATAAGGAATGGCCTGCCTTGGAAATAGGGTGAGAAGAAAGGACCCACCTCTAAAACTTTGTCCTCTGACCTCCACAGGTGTGTGCAGGTATGCTTCCCCAGGCCCCAGTGTTTTTAATAATAATTTATGTACATACTCATTCTTTTTTTTCCAACTTTTATTAGATATTTTCTTCATTTACATTTCAAGTGTTATCCACATACTCATTCTTTAGGAAAGAATTTGTAACTATCTCCCACAGCAGTGATGTGTGGTCCAATTCTTAAATACTTCATTCCAGGTGTATCAAGCAGGGCAGCAATTAAAATATTCTAAAGAGACACTTTGGTCTTCAGCCTGACTATCACACTATTGAAACAATGGATCACAAACAAATGGGAATTCCCCAAGAATCTCATGCTGGGAGAAGGAAAGGGCCCTAGCCTGAAGGGGATCTGGTCTCCCAGAAAGAGACTGCATACACTTCTCAAAGCTTACCAGATGACTCTACATAGTGAGAAAGATGCTCACACAATGATGGGTCAGTGGTGGCCAGAACCAAGACTGATTTTATATATATATTCTTGACCCCTCTATGTAAACTATTTCACTTCCAGACCTGGAAGATAGACCTGAGGGGTTTGCCATATCTTTTGTCTCTCTTCCCAATGTGACCACCTTCAATAAATCCATGATCTGCTTCCCACTTTTAAGTTGGTTCTTTTAATTAATTTATTGAGGACAGGTCACCGGACCTGATTTGGGGCACATGTTATGACTCCCTCCTCAGGTCTAACACAAGGAACATCATATTTAAATGGACAAAGAAAGAAACTTTACGTGGACAGACCTGACAAATGCTACTTCAGGCATAGACTCAAGGTCAACTTCAATAGTCAAAAAAATATGTTGAATTAGGCAGAGCTTGAGGAACTACCACTGAAGAGGATGAGGAAGAACTGTAGGAGCCAGAGAGATCATGGACACCATGAGAACACAGCCCACAGAACCAACTAAGCAGGGCTTATAAGGGCTCACAGAAATGGACCCAACAACCAGGAGCCTATATGAGTCTCAGTTAGGTCCTTTGCATATGTTATGATTGTGTAGCTTGGTGTTTTTTGGGAATCCTAATGGTGGAGCAGGGGCTGTCTCTGACTTTTTTTGCCTGCTTTTTGGATTGGTTTTTCCTAATGGGCTACCTTGTCCAGCCATGATATTAGGGGGTGTCCGTAGCGTTATTGTAACTTTTTAAGCAGTGTGTTATATATCAACATAGATTATTAAAAATTATATATATATATATATATATATATATATATATATATATATATATATATGAAAATCTATGTTAATATATAATACACTTTTTATCACTTGAATATATATACATATATACATATATACATATATATATGTACATATATATACATATATATATATATGTATATATATTATTAGCTATTTTCTTCATTTACATTTTTTTTGGTTTTAAATGCTATCCCCAAAGTCCCCTATAGTCTCCCCGTGCCCTGCTCCCCAACCCACCCACTTCTACTTCATGGCCTTGACATTCCCCTGTACTGGGGCATATAATCTTTGCAAGACCAAGGGCTTCTCCTCCCATTGATGGCTTACTAGGCCATTCTCTGCTACATATGCAACTAGAGACACAAACTCTGGGGGGTACTGGTTAGTTTATATTGTTGTTCCTCCTATAGGGTTGCAGACCTCTTTAGTTCCTTAGGTAAAATAACACACTTTTTAAGATGAGATGAAAATGGCCTTTTATCTTTATATATATTTTTTATAGTCAAATCACTGTAATCACAGAAAACATCACAAAACATGTGGAAGCTGAACAACACTCTACTCAATGATAACATGGTCAAGGCAGAAATAAAGAAAGAAATTAAAGACTTTTGAGAGTATAATGAAAATAAAACCACAACCCAAACTTATGGGAAACAATGAAAGCAGTCCTAAGAGGAAAACTCATAGCTCCAAGTGCCTCCAAAAAGAAGCTAGAAGGAGAATACACTAGCAGTCTGACAGAACACCAAAAAGCTCTAGAACTAAAGGAAGCAAATTCACCCAAGAGGAGTAGACTGCAGGAAATAATCAAACTCAGGGCTGAAATCAACCAAGTGGAAACAAAAAGAACTATTCAAAGAATCAATTAAACTAGGAGCTGGTTCTTTGAGAAAATCAACAAGATAGATAAACCCTTAGCCAGACTAACTAGAGGGCACAGGGACAGTATCCTAATTAACAAAATCAAAAATGAAAAGGGAGATATAACAACAGAATTTGAGGAAATCCAAAAAAAATCATCATATCCTACAAAAGGCTATACTCAACAAAACTAGGTAACCTGTATGAAATAGACAATTTTCTAGACAGATACCAGGTACCAAAATTAAGTCAGGATCAGATTAACAATCTAAACAGTCCCATTTCCCCTAAAGAAATAGAAATAGTCATTAATAGTCTCCGAACAAAACAAACAAACAAACAAACAAACAACAAAAAAAGCCAAGGACCAAGGACCAGATGGGTTTAGTGCAGAGTTCTATCAGACCTTCAAAGAAGACCTAATTCCAAGTCTCCTCAAACTATTCCACAAAATAGAAACAGAAGGTACTCTACCCAATTCATTATATGATGCCACAATTACTCTGATACCTAAACCACACAAAGACCCAACAAAGAAAGAAAACTTCAGACTGATTTTGATTATGAACATAGATGCAAAAATACTCAATAAAATTTTTGCAAACTGAATCCAAGAACACATCAAAACAATTATCCATCATGATCACATAGCCTTCATTACAGGGATGCAAGGATGGTTCAATATACAGAAATTAATGTAATCCACTCTATAAACAAACTCAAAGACAAAAACCAGATGATCATCTCATTAGATGCTGAGAAAGCATTCGACAAAGCCCAACACCCCTTCAAGATAAAATTCTTAGAAAGATCAGGAATTCAAGGCCCACACCTAAACATAATAAAAGCAATATATAGCAAACCAGTACCAAACATCAAACTAAATGGTGAGAAACTGGAAGCAACCCCAATAAAATCAGAGACTAGACAAGACTGCCCATGTTCTCCCTACCCAGTCAATATAGTACTTTAAGTTCTAGCCAGAACAATTAGACATTAGAAGGAGATAAAGGGGATATAAATCGAAAAAGAAGAAGTCAAAATATCACTATTTGCAGATGATATGATTGTATATATAAGTGATTCTAAAAATTCCACCAGAGAACTCCTAAACCTGAATAAACTCTCCAGTGCAGTAGCTGGATATAAAATTAACTCAAACAAATCAGTAGCCTTTATCTACACAAATGATAAACAGGCTGAGAAAGAAATTAGGGAAACAACACCCTTCACAATAGTCACAAATAATATAAAATGCCTTGGTGTGGCTCTAACTAAGGAAGTAAAATATCTGTATGACAAGAACTTCAAGTCTCTGAAGAAAGAAGTTGAAGACAATCTCAGAAAATGGAAAGATCTCCAATGCTCATGGATTGGCAGATCCAACCCTCAGATTCTACCTCACACCACTCATAATGGCTAAGTTCAAAAATTCAGGTGACAGGAGATGCTGGTGAGGATGTGGAGAAAGAGGAACACTCCTCCAATGCTGGTGGGATTGCAAGCTTGTACAACCACTCTGGAAATTAGTCTGGCGGTTCATCAGAAAATTGGATATAGTACTACTGGAAGATCCAGCAATACCTCTCCTGGGCACTTACCCAGAAGATGCTCCATGATGTAATATGGACACATGCTCCACTATGTTCATAGCAGCCTTATTTATAATAGTCAGAAGCTTGAAAGAACCCAGTTGTCCCTCAACAGAGGAATGGATACAGAAAATGTGGTACATTTACACAATGGAGTACTACTCAGGTATTAAAAACAATGAATTTATGAAATTCTTAGACAAATGGATGGATCTGTAGGATATCATCCAGAGAGAGGTAACCCAATCACAAAAGAACACATATCAATGCACTCACTGATAAGTGGATATTAGCCCAGAAATTTAGTAATACCCAAGATACAATTTGCAAAACACATGAAACTCAAGAAGAAGGAAGAACAAAGTGTGGATACTTCATCCCACCTTAGAATGGGGAACAAAATACCCATGGGAGGAGTTAGAGAGACAAGGTTCAGAGAAGATACTGAAGGAATGACCGTCCAGAGACTGCCCTACTTGGGGATCCATCCCATAAACATCCTCCAAACCCAGATACTATAGCAGATGTCAACAAAAACCTGCTGACAGTAGCCTGATATAGCTGTCTCCTGTGAGACTCTGCCAGTGCCTGTAAAAATAGAAGTGGATATTCACAGCCATCCATTGGATGGAGCACATGGTCTCCAATGAAGTAACTAAAGAAAGTACCCAGGGAGCTGAAGGGGTCTGAAACCCCATAGGAGAAGCATCAATATGAACTAACCAGTACCTCCAGAGCTCCTTGGAACTATACCACCAATCAAAGAAAACACATGGTGGAACTTGTGGCTTTAGCTATATATGTAGCAGAGGAAGGCCTAGTCAGTCATCAGTGAAAGGAGAGGCCCTTGGTCCTGTGAAGGCTCTATGCCCCAGTATAAGGGAATGCCAGGACTGGGAATGGGAGTGTGTGGGTTGGGGAGCAGGGTTAGGAGTGGGGATAGGGGATTTTTGTAGGGGAAACTAGGAAAGGGGATAACATTTGAAATGTACATAAAGAAAATATCTAATAAAATGCAAAAAAGATTTATTTATATATCTTTAGAGATATAATCTTCATGAGATAAGATTTAAGGTCACAATCTTTATCTTCTTCTTTTTTATTAGATATTTTCTTTATTTACATTTCAAATGTTATCCCCTTTTCTAGTTTCCCCTTCAAAAATTCCCTATTCCCCCCTCCCCCATCCTCCTGCTCACCAACCCAGCCACTCAGTTCCTGGCCCTAGTGTTCCCCTATATTGGTGCCTAGAACCTTCTCAGGACCAAGGGCTTCTCCTCCCATTGATGACGGACTAGGCCATCCTCCTCTATATCTGCAGCTAGAGCCATGAGTCCCACCATGTGTTTTCTTTAATTGGTGGTATAGTCCCAGGGATCTCTGGGGGTCCTGGTTAGTTCACATTGTTGTTCCTCCTATGGGGCTGCAAACCCCTTCAGCTCCTTGGGTCCTTTCTCTAGCTCATTTATTGGGGACCCTGTGCTCTGTCCAATGTATGGCTCTGAGCATCCACTTCTGTATTTGTCTGGCACTGGCAGAGCCAAGGTCACAGTCTTAATCTTCAAGTGCCTTAGGATATCTATGGCTTGCTGTAGAAGGAGAGCTGTGCTTTGATGGTGCCATATTGTATTGGCTTCTGTTGATTATGTTCTTGAGCTTGCCTTTTACCATGTGGTCATCTTTGGTGTTGGCTGAACTGGTAGTGTCTGAGTGTGCTGGGTTGGAGAAGCCCTCCTGGGTGGCAGGTAGAGCTGTGTGCCTTAGGTTGAAGAAGGTCTGCCAGGAGGCACACAATAGGGGAGTGGTGTATCAATCTGTGATTGTAGGTGGAGGTGTGGACCAGAAGGATAATGGAGCTCTGATAGGGCAGGGCAGGGCTCACAGCTGCTAGACTTGCAGTCAGGAAGAATGAATTGAAATCTGTAGCTGCCAGGGGTGAGAGGATTCTCTAAGAAGTCCCAGAGACCTGGGTTGGAGATGGCCCCTAACAGTCAATTTGGGTGACCTTAGCCTAGGTGCCTAACAGTGGGGACATGGAACCTGAAGTGACCACCTCCTGTAGCCAGGCTGGACCCCCAGTGGAGGTATATGGACACCAACCCATCCACAAGACTCTGAACCCCAAATTTGTCTTGTCTAAAAGACACACATGGACAAAGATGGAGCAGAGACTGAAAGAATGTTCAACCAATAACCTGCCCGACCTATAGGTTCTTCGGAAAGTCAGTGTGTTGGATGGTGTTTTGCTGAAACAAACAAGTGATGGAGTGTTTTCCTGAAGCAGACACAGGTGAAAGGACGTTTTGCTAAGGCAAGCACATGAAAGAAGGAAATGTGATGAAAGATTCTTTGCTACCAACATACATGTATTCGTCCATCTTACATTGTGTAGTTGAGCTTCATTTGTTGGGACTCCATAGAGACAATTGCATCAAAAAAACTTCTGGTCGTATGTTGTGGCTTCTTGCTGTTTCTGTGAACTTGGGCTGATTGGCAGAGTGATGTCAGCTGATACAGAATCATATGGAGTTTTGGTAAGTCAGACATGCTGAGGCAAGACCTGTGAAGGGCATAATATGTTTGGAGGAAGTATAACTAGGACTCAACAGACTGTGAGAGAAGCTTGGGGCTTGCTGGTAGAGCTGTGCAATGCTTGTTGGTCTCACTGTTCTTTGTTTTGCTGAGAGAGGTGTAGCCAAGAACTTTTGCTGGCATTCCCGTTGGTCCTGGTCCCTCCGGCTGATTTGGCGGAGTCCTGGATGTTCCTGCCAGGTGGTGCCACCGCTGCTGATTTGTGTTTTCTATGCTGACTCTACCACACTGGACTGCCCATATATCCATGAAGTGTTTGCAAGTGGATCAAGCTGCCCACTGTTGACCTGTGAACTAAAATGCTGCCTTCCTGACAACACAAATGAAAGTTGCTCCAAAGAACCATTTCTAAACAGGCCCACTTCACCTGCATCTTTTTTTTTTTTTTTTTTTTCGTTACCTGGTGGGTAGTGGACTAGAAAGGAGGTTAAAGTATTTAATAACCATCATGAAAAATAGGCTTTGAAATCATTAAAGCTACTGCTTACTGTGGTTCCTGAGGTTTATGATGAAAAGGAAAGTGAAGGTGGACTCCATAATATGAAGAAAAGAGCGAAGCTTGCTCTTTGTTGAGTGTGAACTTGATTGTGGGGATAAGCAGATATGGTGCTGTGGACTGCCCTAGTGCTGTTTGTATTTTGATGTTATTTCCACTTCCTCAAGAGGGTCTGCCTCTAGGAGGAGTGGATCACATACTCAGGTGAATTCATGTGAACCATTCCCCATTTTAACTGGTCCAATAAAGGATACAGCCTATGATTGGGCAATGGAATGGAAATGTGGAGCTGGAGGTTTTAGAGAGGAGGAAGAGAGGAAGGAGAGGGGAAGATGAGGAGATAGAGGAGACAGAAGTTGGAGAAAGAGGATGTAGAAGGAAGATGGAGCAGAACCTCATGGCCTGGAGAAGCCATAAGTACCAAGGGATCTCATAGCTTGGAAATAGAGTAGTATAGTGGTAAATCTGCCCAATCTAAGAATGCAGCTTATAAATATTATAACGGAGTTGTGTGTTCCTTTCACAGGCTTATTGGGATTGGAGATTACTGCACCTGAGTGGGACAAGAAGAGGTTAAAACTAAGGACCTTTGAGAATGTAACATTTCATTACTTAGGTAAAGATATCTGTTGGGAAATGTAATATTTTGTAGCTATACTGTGGCCCTGTTAATTTAATTTATATTTGATTATAGTTTTTATGCATGTATATGTGACATATGCCATGTTTGTGCAGGTGTCCTCAGATGCCAGAACAGGATATTGCATCTCCTGGAGCTGGAGTTCTACATGGCTGTAAGGCTCCTTATGTGGGTGCTAGTAACAGAACTTGAGTCCTTGGGAAAACAGCAAGCACTTTTAAGCACTGAGCAATCTCTCCAGCCTGATCATGTTGTATCAAGTTTAAAATATATCCATATTTTAAATGTTTAAACTGTCTACACAAGGATTGTCTTGTACCAATATGACAGGTAGTTCATTAATGTTGTTTACACAAGAAACAACATCCCTCCTTTCATGACATTTTCATTTTGCAGCTCTTTGTGTATTAATTGAACTCCTGTAATAATGCAAGACTTTAGAAGCCAAATTTTATTGTAGTATCTTGGTATGGACTTGGGAGGTCATGTGCACTAAGACCTCTGGCATAACTTCAACACCCCAGAATCTAAGGAGAAGAAATGTCCCCACCAGGGATAATACCTCCCAGAGCACCTTCTCTTAGGTAATGTTAAATGATTCAAAGATGCATGCATCAGATTCAGGGTACATCTTCACTTCAGATGGGGAACCAGATGTCAGTGCCAGCAGGATACTTTGGAGTTCATCCTGTAGAATTGGAATAAATTTCATCTGCAAACCCTAGTAACACATAGGCTAACATTTTTCTATATGACAGGTTTGATATGAGATAAATAATGGAGAAATTTTCCAGAACATAACATGTTCCACTTGTAAAATACCATTTTACTGATGGGGAAAACCATGACATGAAATGCTGTATGTATAGGCTTTTATGATATTTTAAAAAAATTACTTAAATTTGTTCTACATAGATTTGTGTCAGGTGCTATATGTCTCAGTGCCCTCCATGGTGATGGCTGTTCCATATGTAGAACAATTTAAATACTCAAGAGCAATGCCACCTCTGTTTCTTGCAACAGGTAGCCAACTCAGAACACTGCCACAGTGTGGATCAGGTACATTCTTTTTTAACCAATGATGGACAACCTAAGAGAGATAAAACAAGATTTAGGAAACTCTGTGAATTGCCCTGGTTGATTTAGCAAGACCATATAACACCTCTGATATGACGAGAAATTTTCACAAGAACAATGGGGCAAACTTTAACAGAATCTAGGAGGTATAAGGTGACTGAAGCAACCCGCCATTTTGCAGAACACTTGCATGTTATAAGTGACTATAAATGCCCAGAATGGATCCTTGATGTCATCAAGGATCCATTCTGGGCAAATATCTGGGGTTTCAAGTCGTCGCCATCTCTTCTATTTATTTTGGGATTTTCCCTGGAATTCAATAAAGGGAAATTCCCTGTGGACACGGTTCTGTACTCCTAATTTTACTCCTAACTAAGGACAGTCCAATCCTCCTCAACTCTAAGTGAGAACCCAAGGAAACAAGATCTCCAATCTACCATATCAGAAAGTCTTGCAGGCTAAAACATCACCTGTGCTCCCATTTCAATTAGTAAATCTTTCCTAGCCATATATAAGAAATTGAGCCCAGTTTAAAGATAGTGGTAGATCCCAGTGTAGATCCCAGTTTAAAGTATAGTGGTAATATGGAGTTGAAAATGAGTATTATACAGATGGTTGGTTGAGGGCCTTAGGGCTAATAGCATCAGAACTCTCAAAAAAACACCATGCTGACTGTCATAGACCAAATGAAAACTGAAAGCCTTCCTTGAGAACATAAGATTGTCCATAATTAAATAGGCCTTTATTATCTCTAACACTTGAGGATGAATTCATCACACAAGTGTCCCCAAGTACTGGGAGATAGTTATAAAAATAAACAATGAGGTCAAGGGTTTCCATTAATGACTTCCTCTAAGAGGTTATCTCAGTTTTGTTTTTGTTGTTGGTTGGTTGGTCCTCCTTTGCTTTTTTTTTTATGATAGAGATCATAAAATTCTACAAAATGAAAAATATAAATGAAGACTGACAGGGTCAACTCCTAGTAGCCTAATATAGCCCAAGGGCCCCATAAGATATTCAGTTGGACATTCTTTACATGCCATTTGTCGGTGTACAATACCTGGCCATGAGAAACAGAACTTCTTAGCTTAGCCTGCAACAAATCTCCAAAGACACCATGCTCTATTGTGGGAAGCTAAGATTTTGGAAGGTTATCTATATCATGGGCCAAAAGGAGCACAAACAAAAGTATGTTTTTGTTATAGTTCTTGAATGAAGTGGTCTGAGGCCTCAGGCAGCCTCCAAAGGAAGGGTTATTTCATATCAGTCTGAGCATAGAGTAACTCAGAAGTGTCTGACAGAACTGTTTTTCCTCACAGATACAGGAACCTCTTACATGAATTCTCATTCCACTTCTTGGTGTCCATTTCAGGTTCAAAAAACCTACTTTATCAGTACTTTCACATGAAGGCTCAATTTCTTATATATGGCTAGGAAAGATTTACTAATTGAAATGGGAGCACAGGTGATGTTTTAGCCTGCAAGACTTTCTGATATGGTAGATTGGAGATCTTGTTTCCTTGGGTTCTCACTTAGAGTTGAGGAGGATTGGACTGTCCTTAGTTAGGAGTAAAATTAGGAGTACAGAACCGTGTCCACAGGGAATTTCCCTTTATTGAATTCCAGGGAAAATCCCAAAATAAATAGAAGAGATGGCGACGACTTGAAACCCCAGATATTGCACAATGAAGTTTTCAATCAATCCTCAGAATATTAGTTAAACTCTAACTTACCTGGGACACAAATGTAGGTTCATTGTCTGACCCTATAAGTTTAGAACAACCATACCTTGGAAGAATTTCTTTTAGTAGATTTTTTGTTATCATTTATGCTGTCTCATGTTTAGTTTGAAAAGTTTCAGTCCATCCTGAAAATGTATCTATAAATACCAGCAAATATTTGTATCCACATTTTCTTGGTTTTACATCTGTGAAGTCCATTTCCCGATAGACTCCTAGCTTGGTGCACCAGTATTGAATACCAGGGTTCTTCTCATTGGCAACTGCATTAGTCAATTGACAGGCCTTACAGTTTTTAACAATTTCAGCTATTTTTGAATTGGCATCTCTAATCCTGATGTGGGACTTGTGGGGTATGGGGGGTGTAGGGGAAGAGGGGGAAGGGAGAAAGCCCGTGTCCAGCCAGAGTTCCTGTGCTCTGGGCAGGCGGATGCAGGAGGACTGCCTAATGCTTTCCATTCAGCACCCCCGGGGGGGCATCTAAGCCACTGACCCCACTTGGCAGGGGGGGTGAACAAGGGGCAGCCCCAGATACAGGGGTCCCGGGGCGATACCCTCAGCCCTGAGGATACGGGAGAGAGGGCAGAGGGAGAGAGGTTCCCATTCAGGTGAGAGTCCTTAGCCTGGTCCATGGCTGGAGCACAGGAAGGCCTTCTATTGGGAGATTAGAAATGGCTCATTGGAAGAAAGCCTATCCCATCATCCAAGCACAGTGGGCCTTGATGAACAGAGACAGTCTATGGTTTTAGAGCTTTATTGTAGAAAGGCAGGGGGAAAGAGAGAAGGTAAAAGAGAGAGAGAGAGACTAGCCATGGCCAAAACGAGAGAAGGGGAAAATTGAGAGAGAAAAGAACGGCTAGAGAATAAGAAAGAGAGAGAGAGTAAGGAAAGTAAAAGCTTAAGAGAGTGAGAAGAGAGAGTAAGAGAGTGAGGAGGGGCCAAACAGCCCCTCTTATAGTGGGCTGTTATCTTGTTGTTAGGTAACTGGGAGGAGTCTAGCCTGAATGTCAGAAGCTTGGGACATTGCCTACGTGACTACTAGCCACAGCTTCTCCTGTGGGGGCTGTGGGGGTGGTAACTTCGACAGGAGCCAGGAGTCCAGGAGACATGAGGGGACACCTTCCATGCCATGTAGGTGAATTATCACCACTGGATTTCACAATCTCAGCTCGACTGGAGACTGTGCATAGCCCATTGCCCCACAGGACTGGCAGACTAAGTCCTTTATTCTCTGGGGTCCAATGTATGAAGCACAATGGATCTTTTTCAGTATGTGTGATGGGCATATATGCTTGGCCCAGGAAGTGGCACTATTAGGAGGTGTGGCCTTGTTGGAGTAGGTGTGTCACTGTGGATGTGGACTTAATACCCTTACCCTAGCTTCCTAGAAGTAAGTCTTCCACTAGCAGTCTTCAGATGAAGATATAGAACTGTCAGCTCTTCCTGCACCATGCCCGAGTAGATGCTTCCATGTTCCCACCTTGATAATAGACTAAACCTCTGAACCTGTAAGCCAGCCTCAATTAAATGTTGTCCTTTATCAAAACTTGCCTTGGTCATGGTGTTTGTTCACAGCAGTAAAACCCTAACGAAGACAGAAGTTGGTACCAGGGACTGAGGTATTGCTGAGATAAGCCTGACCATGCTTTTGTTTGGAAGAATGTAGATTTGGGGACTTTAGATTTAGAAAATAGTGGAATGCTTTAAATGAGGCTTAATGAGCTATCTTAGTAGGAATATGAAAGACTTTGTTACAGAGAGTTCTACATCTTCATCTGAAGGCTGCTAGTGGAAGACTCACTTCTAGTAAGATAGGGTGCCACTTCCTGGGCCAAGCATATACAAACCATCACAGTATGCATATATCCATTTTCTCTGGTACAATTAGATTGTATTCAGATGTCCTCCATCATCTCTTATGACACTGAGAAATGGGCAGGTTTTTGGTCCAGATCTTCTGTCTGGTCAGAGAGTGTGGGATTTCCTGGGTCTAGGGCAATCAAGGGCATGTGGGGCCCAATTTCTAGGTCCACAAACCGGGGTATCTTGTTGCCCTCTTGGATGGAGCTTAGTCCTTCCTTCTCCCTATAAATAACCCCACAGATATGGGAGGTAGCCAAAGCACACCGGCCATCTATAGCTTGTCTTTTCTCAGCACTAATACCTTGGTTAGAGCTGCCAGTTCAGCTTTCTGGGCTGACACTCCTGCCAGGAGTGGTTCTGCCTATATGATCTCAGTGTTTGAGACAACCACTGCTTCAGCATACCTCTGTCCAGTCTGAACAAGGCTGTTGCCATTGGTGAACCATATTAGCTCTTCATCAATCAAGGGGTATTTTGGTCTAATGGATGTGGGCCAAACTGTCCAAGAAGTCATGCAGAGGCCCTTCTACCAAGGTCAGAGTCAGGCAACAGGGCAGCTGAAAAGTTATCCTGGGACATTCAAGAAGGGACGCTGGAGATGAGTCACTTCTTTTACTGGGTTGGTTCCACTTCCTGTTAGCAGATAGCCCAAGACTTGAACATGTTGGGGTCTCTAAGGCAACTTCAATGTTACAGATTCTTATTTCAATGTCTGGGCTTTACATGTGATCCTCTGGACTCCTCCAAAGAGCTGGCATCACTTCTCCAGCTCTGCCCTCTATAGCACTCTAAGATCAGGTTGATCCACTTCACTTCTGCTGCTGTCCTTGGGGATCATCTCATGGTACTGGCATCTCTAATACAGTGGAGTCTTCCCTGCAACTAGGCTTCACCAATAGCCTATCTTGGGCTCTCTTCATGGTGCCAAGCCTCAACTCCTTTGCATGACTCCTTCAGTCCTGGGTCATCAACTGCAACTGAGACTTCACCTTCACCAATGGCTTTCCATGGCTTTTCACAACACCAAGCCTCAGCTGCTCTTCATGATGCCTTCATGCCTTCAAACCCAGTATCACGTCAGTGATTCTTACACATCACCAAGTACAGCTACAGTACAAAGTACAACCTTGGGTATCTCTGGAACACAGATTCTTTGTGCTCTCAGAAAACACTTCCCAGAAGATTTCACCTCATTGATGCTGGTCTCTTCTTAATCACAGCTAATTTCTTAGCTCCAGCTAACCAGCATCAATTGTCCTAGTAGTCCATTCTATTTTTCATTTGAAAGCCATAGCCACATGACTAAAACTGCCGAGTTCTGCTGCTTGCAGGAGCTGGAACATGGCACCCTTGGTCTATAACATTATCACTACCTTTCTGTTTCCTAACTCCTTTTCTGCCTAAGCCTGACTGTCCTGGATATTGCTCTGTGAATTGACCTTGAAATCAGAGATCTGCATGTCTGTCTCCTGGGATTAAAGGTGTGCACCACCATGCCTGGACTTAAGCTTTTCTTTACCTAGAGTTTGCTATCTTCCAGGCTGTCCTTAAACTTGGATACTTGCTTAGCTTTTTCTCCTAGGATGAAAGGTGTGTAGCACCATGCCTGGACCTAAATTTAGCTCGGTGTGATCTTACTAAGGTCACTACTCCCTTCATTCAATTTAATATATTTGAACACAGGATTCAGCTTCATTTTATTTCCTGGTTCCCCTTTAATACTCAAACAATATATTTTATATTTTTCCTTTCTAAGCTTGCTATGCTTGTTCAAAATGTCCTTCATGAGACTGAAGCAGAGAACAAAGTTCCTGATGGGCTTTTTTGAGACTTCTTTTGTCAATGCAATTGATCTGAGTCTCTTTACCTTAGCCTCTGCTAGACTTTTCAGACAAGGGCAAAAAGCAGCCACATTCTTCACCAAAATACCACAAAACAGTCTCTAGGCCCCATATTGAAATTCTTTACTAAAACCTTTTGGGACAGGTCCACAGAGTTCACATCACACTTAGTAACAAAATCTTCCATATTCCTATTAGAATAGCCCGTTAAGCCCTACTTAAAGCATTCCACTGTTTTCCAAATCTAAAGTCCCAAATCCACATTCTTACAAAAAAAAAATTCATGGTCAGGTCTATCAGAGAAATACCCCATTCCCAGTATTGACTTCTGTCTTAGTCAGGGCTTTACTGCTGTGAACAGATACAATGACCAAGGCAAGTCTTATAAAGGACAACATTTAATTGGGGCTGACTTACAGGTTCAGAGGTTCAGTCAATTATCATCAAGGCAGGAACATGGCAGCATCCAGGCAGGCATGGTACAGGAAAAAAACTGAGAGTTCTACATCTTCATCTGAAGGCTGCTAGCAGAATGCTGGCTTTCATGTAGCTTGGATGAGGGTCTTAATCCCACACCCATAGTGACCCACCTACTCCAACAGGGTCATAGCTTCTTATAGTGCCACTCCCTAGGCAGAGCATATACAAGCCATCAGACCTCTGAAGGTTTTTCTTAATATCTGGTGCTGCCTGATTAATAAAAGCTAGAGCAACTGGTGCCTTTTCTTCTGATGACTTAGGGTCCATGGATGTGTGTTTTCAAAATGCCTTCATTATCCTCTCTATAAAAAGCTGCAGTGCTTTTATTTTCTCACTGCCTAATGTCATATACTTTGGCCAAATTCATGGGCTGTCTTGAGACCTGTCAGCAGAGCCTGGTGGTAGACCAAGAGGCTCTTTTTATCTTCAATGGTGTTAAAATCCCAGTATCACTGAGTTAGAAGGAAACAAGCATCAATAGTTGCTTGGTTACTGGTAGGCTCCCTTGTTATACTGGGAGCCAGTTTCCTGATCTTTTCTGTGGTGAAGGGTACCTGTAGAGTATGATAGAGGTAGCCTGTCTCATGATAATTATATGAGTACACTGTAGCTGTCTTCCGATACACCAGAAGAGGCCATAATATCTCATTGCAGAGGTTGTGAGCCACCATGTGGTTTCTGGGAGTTGAACTCAGGACCTCTGGAAGAACAGCCATGCTCTTAACAACTGAGCCATCTCTCCAGCCTGTCTCATGTTAATATGTCCATCAAAGATACCCCATAATGAAAAACATAAACACAACACACAAAAACATAAATATAACCTTCCCTCTCTATCAGGCAGAAAAAAGAAACAACCAGAAAATGGCACACACACACACACACACACACACACACACACACACACACACACACACGAAAAGAACCAGATTAGCAGGCATCTCTTGGCTCCCCCAAGCCCATGCCTATCCCAGACAGAGACTCAGGATGTCCCCTGGCCCTGCCATAGCTACAGTTCCCAGATACATCTATACCTAACTGCAACTGGCCATGGGTACAAAATCAAGGCCTTGTTCCCAGGCAGGTGAACATCTCAGCTACCTGAGCACATACCCACCCAAACCGAGGTTCAGGAAGTATCCTGGTCCCACTGTGGCCATGGATCTCAGACACGTCTGTCCTAATCACAACCAGCCACAGAAACAAATTCAAGACATTGTTCCCAGAAAGATGTGGCACCATTTAGAATCAGTGGACAGAGAAAGCCGCAACCAGAATCCAAAACCAATCAAGAACAGAAAAAGGTACAGCCAGAAGTAACAAGAACCAACCAGAAGGTGATGCTCACATGAGATGGATGTGACACCACTCAGAATCTGTGAACAGAGACAGCCAGCAATAAAAATCAAACCAGAAAAAGGTCCAGCCAGCACTAAGAGGTTGTGCTCACAAGATGGATGTGGCATCACTTCCAGAGACCTGGAAGAAAAAGATAAAGCATGCAGTAACAGGTAACAAGAACAAACCAGAAAGTGAGGCTCACACACATGACAACTTATAGTATTGCACAGATGTTCACTCAGACTGGAAAAATCACCATGGCAACATGAGTCATTTATCTTTACATAAGCTTTCATTCCACTCTGTAGACATCACAGAAACTTTCCAACATTCAGACAAATTAGCTGCCACACAAATCACAAGCTTTTGTGACGCTGCACAAGTACTCACCTGCTCAGACCACATAGGAAACTCATGACACTCAGACAGATTCCTCAGCACTACTCAAACATAGAAGAATTACCATGGCAACACAAGCCACCAGGTTCCACACAAATAAATCATCTCAGCATGGCTGGAAGAGCTACCACATTTACCTTTACACAAGCTTTCTTCTGTTCCATGCTGCAGATCTCACAGGAAGCTCATACAAATTCAGTACTGAGAAAGGCAAGAAGCAGGAAGTTTAGCACAGTATTACAAACACAAAAACACGAATACCACCTAAACTAGTTTTGCTGGCTTCAGGACTCTCCAGATCAGTAGTCCAGATTGGTGTGTCATGGGGAACTTCCTGACCCATGCACCAAAATGTAGTGCCAGGGAAGTGATAGTAGTTCCCCAAAAGAACAGACCTGAGCAGATCTGATGCAACTCACAGCAGGTTCTTTATTGCATTAGTGCTACTTGCCCTCCTCCAGCCAGAACACCACTATCATGCAGGATAGTTTTGGTAGGGGGCAGAGGATCCCAAAGTATATTTATCCAGGCAAAGCTTTATAGTAAACAGCAAGCACACAGGGTGAGTGTGCAAAGCATCTAATTGGAAAGTCACTATGGCCTTTAATATAATTGGCTGGAGCTGGGAATCATATCATAAACTTAGTTTCCACTTTTCTCTGCGTTGATGGTCTTCAGGTGGGGTGGGGATTGTAACCTGGGGTGCAGATTTCCTGGGTGAATAACCTAGAGACTCTGGTCTTGTTGGGGTTTAGCCTAGACACTAGAGCTAGATTTGGGATTTGTTGGGGTTAACTTGGAAACTAATGTTAGGTACTAGCCTGCTAGTTTATCAGAGTTCAAACAGGTCAGATTCTCTAAAATGAAGTCTAAATTTAAAAGATTTGGCCTCTCACTGTTTCTTTAAGATGAATTTCTCTGGTATTGGTTTCAGGAGAAATTTGGCTTAAGAAGTATTTCCTAAATTTAGCTTTAAAATTATTATTATTTCTCTAAATGAAACATCACTCATTTGATTTGGTTCTGTGCTTTTCTTTGAGAGAGTTTTACTATGAATAGGTACATGTTCGCAAATGCAGTTTTTTTGTTATCAACTAATACAGTCCTGTTTCATTGAATGAAATAATTTGTTTCTACTCTATTGAAGTGGTAGACTCAATTGGAGTCTTTTTTCTTGTGGTAGAATTCATGGAATAAAACAGTCTTCACTTAAAGGATATAACTCATATTTGGCTTCTGGAGAAGATGGTAGATTAGAAGCTTCCTCTCTGTGAAAGACAACAGTGGGATAAAAAAATTAGATCTCCCACTATGCCACTCCATACAACATGGTATCCTGCAATCCAGAATCCAGGTAAGAACACCTATAACCAGGCTTGCTGCTCAACTGCCAGCTAACCCACCTGCGCCACTATTCTTATACAACCTATCACAAGGAGTCCTACAATTGGAATTTTATGTAGAGACATCCAGAACCCTACATGTAGTTCATCCTGGGGACCATGTGACATCTTGTCCCCTGACTCCATCTGCTGGTACCCTAGACCTTGTCACCCAAGGAACTCCTTTATAATCTGTTGAGCTTTACACAGTGTAATGGCTATTCCTGGTTGTCAACATGACTATATCTAGAGTGAACTACAATCCAGAATTGGAGGGCATTCCTGTGATTCAGATCCTGAGGCCAGAAGACACAAGTTTCTGACCTGGATCTTGGCATGGAGATCTTGAGGCATAGTGACCATGAAAAGCTTAGACCCAGGCAAGGTAGTACATGCCTTTAATCCTAGGAGACTGAGGCAAGGAATTCTCTGAGTTCAAGGTCAGCCTGGGACAAAACAAGTCCCAGATGCAGGCATGGTGGTACACACCTTTTATATGAACCACACCTTCTGCTGGAGGCCTACATAAGGACATTGGAAGAAGGAAGATTCACTCTTCTTCAACTGCTAACACTTATCAGCCAACACAACTGTTAGAACCTACTTCTACAGAAGAAAAGATGAAACAATTAGCCACATTTTTTTGGCAGTCATGTTGGTGACTTTGCAGCTTCTATTGTTACTGCAGAACATTCTCACAGAAAAGTCCCTGATATTCTGTTTCTTAAATCTTTTACAATGTTCCCTGAGCCTTAGATTCAGGAGTATTTTGTAGATGTATCTCTTGAGATAGGTATCCACAGCTCTGTGCTTTGATTAGTTCTAGTTTTTCTGTAATAGTCTCTGTCTGTAGGTGTATATTTTTCTCAACCAACTTTAGTAAGGGTTCAACCTCCCCTGTAGCCTACCACCCACCAGAGGTAGTGGGAAAGAAAGATTTTTAGGATACATGAGAAGTGGACCTGTTTAGAAATAGTTCTTTGGGATGATTCCAATCTTCACTGTTCTCAGTCCAGTACACTAGCAGACACCATGAGTCAGCATCTGTAGTCCAGTTCATTCAGCACACATCACACATGAAGCAGCAGGCACAGTCTGGTCTATTCAGCAGATACCATCCATGAATCAGCAAGGTCAGTTTGATCTGGAAAAAAATCACAAGGCTTGCCAATTGGCTCAAGTCTCTGGATGAGGGAAGAAGCCAAAGGATCCTTACAAGAAATTTTTGGTGAGTTTCTCTCTATGAAGTTACCACAAGTGAAGCTCAGCAACACAGTATAAGGTGAGCCAATATATGCATGTCAGTAGCAAAGACTAGCAAGCAAGGAGGAGAAAAGTGAACCAATACGCAAGCTACCACTGTGTGTGTGGGGGTTATATTTATATTAAGCACCATACATCCTTTCACTTCTTTGCTGCAGTACAACATCATTTGACATAAGTGACTTTCCAAAGAACTACAAGTTAGCACTTCATCTGTCTGTTGCAAAGAGAAGTTTTCTTAAAAAGGGGTTAAACATTTATTCATTTATCTATGGATACAAGAATAAATGTTTAACAATGTATAGATCATTTGCAGCACTGAAGGAGTCTGAAGGCCTTCAACTCTAAGCAAATGATTAAAATTTGAGAAGAATCTGTTTAACATGTTTTAAGCAATATACAATATATACTTAATTAAAACATATATAACTTCACTTGATATTTGACAAGGGAGCTAAAACCATCCTGTGGAAAAAAAGACAGCATTTTAATCCATTTAGACTTAGGCTTTGTACAAGGAGATAAGAATGGATCAATTCGCATTCTTTTACATGCTAACAGCCAGTTGTGACAGCACCATTTGTTGAAAATGCTGTCCTTCTTCCACTGGATGGTTTTAGCTCCCTTGTCAAAGATCAGGTGACCATAGGTGTGTGGATTCATTTCTGGGTCTTCAATTCTATTCCATTGATCTATCTGTCTGTTGCTGTACCAGTACCATGCAGTTTTTATCACAATTGCTCTGTAGTATAGCTTAATGTCAGGCATGGTGATTCCCCCAGAGGTTATTTTATGGTTGAGAATAGTTTTTGCTATCCTAGGTTTTTTTATTATTCCAGATGAATTTGCAAGTTGCAATCTCTTTCTATCTCAGTGAAGAATTGAGTTGGAATTTTGATGGGGATTGCATTGAATTGGTAGATTGCTTTTGGCAGGATAGCCATTTTGATTATATTAGTCCTGCCAATCCATGAGCATGGGAGATCTTTCCATTTTCTGAGATCTTCAATTTCTTTCTTCAGAGACTTGAAGTTGTTGTCATACAGGTCTTTCACTTCCTTAGTTAGAGTCACACCAAGGTATTTTTTGGTATTTGTGACTATTGTGAAGGGTGTTGTTTCCCTAATTTCTTTCTCAGCCCTTTAATCCTTTGTGTAGAGAAAGGTCATTGATTTGTTTGAGTTAATTTTTTATCCAGGTACTGCACTGAAGCTGTTTATCAGGTTTAGGAGTTCTCTGGTGGAATTTTTGGGATCCCGAATATATACTATCATATCATCTGCAAACAGTGACATCTTAACTTCTTACTTTCCAATTTGTATCCCCTTGATCTCCTTTTTTTGCCGAATTGCTCTGCCTAGGACTTCAAGTACTATATTGAATAGGTAGGGAGAAAGTGGGCAGCCTTGTCTAGTCCCTGATTTTAATGGGATTGCTTCCAGCTTCTCTCCATTTAGTTTGATGTTGGCTACTGGTTTGCTGTAGATTGCTTTTATTATGTTTAGGTATGGGCCTTGAATTCCTGATCTTTCCAAGACTTTTATCATGAAAGGGTGTTGGATTTTGTCAAATGCTTTCTCAGCATCTAATGAGATGATCATGTGGTTTTTGTCTTTGAGTTTGTTTATATAGTGGAATACGTTGATGGATTTCCGTATATTAAACCATCCATGCATTCCTGGGATGAAGCCTACTTGGTCATGATGGATAATCATTTTGATGTGTTCTTGGTTTCAGTTTGCGAGGATTTTATTGAGTATTTTTGCATCGATATTCATAAGGGAAAATGGTCTGAAGTTCTCTTTCTTTGTTGGATCTTTGTGTGGTTTAGGTATCAGGTTAATTGTGGCTTCACAGAATGAGTTGGGTAGAGTACCTTCTTTCTCTAATTTGTGGAATAGTTTGAGGAGAGTTGGAATTAGGTCTTCTTTGAAGGTCTGACAGAACTCTGCACTAAACCCATCTGGTCCTGTGCTTTTTTTGGTTGGAAGACTATTGATGACTGCTTCTATTTCTTTAGGAGAAATGGGCCTGTTTAGATCGTTAATCTGATCCTGGTTTAACTTTGGTACCTGGTATCTGTCTAGGAAATTGTCCATTTCCTCCAGGTTTTCTAGCTTTGTTGAATATAGCCTTTTGTAGTAGGATCTGATGATGTTTGGATTTCCTCAGGATCTGTTGTTATGTCTCCATTTTCATTTCTGATTTTGTTAATTAAGATACTGTTCCTGTGCCCTCTAGTGAGTCTGGCTAAGGATTTATCTATCCTGTTGATTTTCTCAAAGAACCAGCTCCTGGTTTGGTTGATTCTTTGAATAGTTCTTTTTGTTTCTACTTGGTTGATTTCTGCACTGAGTTTTATTTCCTGCCATCTGCTCCTCTTGGGTGAATTTGCTTCCTTTAGTTCTAGAACTTCTAGGTGTGCTGTCAAGTTACTAGTGTATGCTCTCTCTAGTTTCTTTTTGGAGGCTCTCAGGGTTATGAGTTTTCCTCTTAAGACTGCCTTCATTATGTCCCATAAGTTTGGGTATGTTGTGGATTCATTTTCATTAAACTCTAGAAAGTCTTTAATTTCTTTCTTTATTTCATCCTTGACTAAGGAATCATTGAGTAGAGCGTTGTTCAGTTTCCATGAGAATGTTAGCTTTCTATTATTTATGTTGTTATTGAAGATCAGCCTTAGTCCATGGTGGTCAGATAGGATGCATGGGATAATTTCAATATTTTTCTATCTGTGGAGGCCTGTTTTGTGACCAATTATATGGTCAATTTTGGAAAAGGTACCATGTGGCGCTGAGAAGAAAGGATATCATTTTGTTTTAGGATAAAATGTTCTGTTGATATCTGTTAAGTCCATTTGTTTCATGACTTCTGTTAGTGTCCATGTGTCTCTGTTTAGTTTCTGTTTCCAGAATCTGTCCATTGGTGAGAGTGGGGAGTTGAAGTCTCCCACTAATATTGTATGAGGTGCAATGTGTGCTTTGAGCTTTACTACAGTTTCTTTAATGAATGTGGCTGCCCTTGTATTCAGAGCATAGATATTGAGAATTGAGAGTTCATCTTGGTTGATTTTACCTTTGATGAGTATGAAGTGCCCCTCCTTGTCTTTTTTTATAACTTTGGGTTGAAAGTCAATTTTATCCGATATTAGAATGGCTACTCCAGCTTTTTTCTTCGGACCATTTGCTTGGAAAACTGTTTTCCAGCCTTTAACCCTAAGGTAGTGTCTGTCTTTTTCCCTAAGGTGTGTTTCCTGTAAGCAGCAAAACGTTGGGTTCTGTTTGTGTAGCCAGTCTATTAGTCTATGTCTTTTTATTGGGGAATTGAGTCCATTGATGTTAAGAGAGATTAAAGAAAAGTAGTTGTTGCTTCCTATTATTTTTGTTGTTAAAGTTGGGATTCTGTTCTTTTTTTTTTTTTTTTTCAACTTTTATTAGATATTTTCTTCATTTACATTTCAA
>CACVCL010020204.1:0-88374 GCA_902729485.2 Mus minutoides | reverse complement strand
AAAAAAAAAAAAAAAAAAAAAAAAAAAAAAAAAAAAAAAAAAAAAAAAAAAAAAAAAAAAAAAAAAGAAAAGAAAAGCCATAAAGGAATATTGAAGAACTAGTGAAAAGAAATTTGAAACCACTTCAGAAATGACTTTTTTATTTTTCTGAGAAGAAAGTGGGTCAGGGATTAATGCAGAGATAACTCAACAGTCCAAATACTCCAAAAAACTGCCATTGTGGGAATAAACAAATTTTTTCAGTAACTTTGGATAGCAAGGTTTTCAAGAGCTGTTACAAGCCCATTGCCATCTTGGTTTGAGTGCTCTCAGCCCTTCTGAGCAGGTGTTCATGTGCTTGTGAACTACTGCTAGCTCTAGTCAGGTTCATTTCCTGATTATTGGATCTTCCCCTCCCCCATCCCTTTAGAGCATGTTTTATTTAAACATTTTCTTCTTTCTTCTTTCTGATTTAGACATGCACACAGATCCAAAACATTTAAGTAGACCATGAAAGCACTCTGTCAATTTCTCTACTGGGCCAGATGTTAGACCAGATCCATGTAAAGCCACGATCCATAGAAAGTCATGAAAGTACAGGGAGTTCTGAGTTAGCCCAGAGCTTAAGATGAAATCAGTTGGGGGGGGGGGCATACTGCTAAAACTATAAAACACAATTTTTTGTAAGATTTTAATGCATTATCAATCTCCCAAAATTTTTATTTTAAAAGTTCTCATTTAACTTCTATCTTATGAAAATGAGGACTTCATGATCAAGAAAGCCAAGTGTCTGGTTCCTCTGCCTAGAGCAGTGGTTCTCAACCATCTGAATGTGTGACCCTTTAATACAGTTCCTCATGTCATGGTGAGCCCAATTATAAAATTATTTTCATTGCTCTTAACTGTTATTTGGTACTGTTGAGAATCACAATGCAAATATGTGGTATTCAGAATATCTGACAGACGATCCCCGTGAAAGTGTCTTCAACAAATCAGCGCTGTCATGACCCACAGGTTGAGAACCACTGGTCTAGAATATACTCCACATGTGTTAAAAGGGGCCAGAGGACAGCACATGGACGTGTCTGAAATCACAGAGGTGTAGAAAGCAATGCCACATTGTATTTATAACTACCACTGCTGAGCTTCGGGACTCAGGTTTTTGAAGAATGATGAAACCATTATTTCTCAGTAGTGTTTTTGTTTGTGTGTTTGCTTGCTTGCTTTTTATTCAGTAGTATCCCTCTTTACAGATGGGGGAGAAAAGCAAGGCTAGAAAAAACTAACTATTCTGAGATGTTTCAAAGACAGGATAAGATTGAGTCGAGTCTTGGCCAATGAATAGAAGAGAAACTAGATAACATGTTGCTGCAGGATATTTTCTCACTGGAAATCGTGAAATTGTGTTGTTTACTGGAAAAACCTGTTTCTAGTTGTGGTGTGGCTCAGCCTTAGCATATACCTTTAATCCTCTGGCTGGGATACAAACATACCCTTGGTATACTCCATTCATTCAAAACAAGGAAGGTAAAGTTAGATTGTAGAAGGAAGCACCCATGCTGTAAAGTGATATCTAATTGCATGGAAGACAAAGTGAAGAATCAGAGAAAAATTTGACAGACTAGGATATGCCCAACTCTCATGAGAACAGTGAGGAAAGAGGAGTGACTTTAGGGAACTCCAGGCAGAAAAGCAGAGGTGGCAGTTTTACTGGGAGCTTCTATTGTTATGCAACTAACTCTGCTCTTCTCCAAGATCCTGCTGTCTGCCTGCACAGACTTTCCCCAGAAGAGACAGCTGCTACACACAGTCTTCAGGATGGTGCAAGCCCCACCCCCACCCCACCCCCACCCCCCACCCCCTGACCCCCGGAACAGAATGGCTGGGTAGACGAGAAAACCCGGCTTCTAAGCTAAGACTCTAAGCATTAAACCTTGGGGCTTTGAACATCATCCTGGCTTCCATGTTGTTCCTCTAGACTGTTCACTCCCCTCCAGCTCAGGCCACCTCCTCAGGAACCCAGATCTCATAAGCCGCTGGCGGTTTGCAGAAGTTTACATTGAATGGCAGATTAAGGAGTGCTAAGCTGATCTCAAATGGGAAGCAAAATCTGCTCAATACCATTGAGTACACAGTGACCAGCGTCAGGTCACTGTGTTTAAAATGTCACCGGTCACATTTTAAACATGGGCTCTGTGATTGCACTTCTATGCTTCAAGAGACAACATTGTCTAAATACCGACTAAAGCTTTCTAGTCACAAAGAAAAGATCTGAAGTTAACATTTTCTCAGAACTATGATCAAGTGTAGTTTCAATTGTGAGAAACTTTAAAGTTTTGTCTATGCAATGCCCCAAACCGGACTATAAATTGTCCATTCTGTGAACACTTCAGATAGGAGATAATAATTCCAAAGATAAATCTTAGGTAAGCCCTTCCCTCACAATACTGCATGAATTGCATCAATTTTTATTCTGTTTGAGAGAGAGGTCTTTCAGTGTATATCTTTGGGTCTATCTTGTCAATATGGGAGTGAGGTTCAGATTAGAATTCATACTTAAGATGAGCCTAAGGTACCATTAGCAGAAATCATAGAAGCTGCTTATACCTCGCAATATAATGCTTTAGAAAATCAGCCTATAGAAATCTGAAATTTTCTATCAGGAGAAAAATCTGCTTTTGAGCATTTAAAGAAAAAAACAACGACATATAATTCTACATTTCTCCTTTATCAGTGTAGCGTAATAGTGCTGAGGTCTTAGATCTGACAGAGGAGCCTAAATCGCCTAACAGTTGACTTGCTCGCGTCCTCTTCAGCCTTTTTACCCCGAGTCACATGACGCACCTACGGAGCCTTTCTCCTGAACAATGCATTTGTTCGTGTGGACCTTGCTTTTCATTTCTTGATTTATTTTCTTTCTCTAATAAGTCCCAGATCAATGATGGTGGGTCATGCGCCTTGATCTTAAATTGATGATCATCAAAGGTCAAAAGTCCACAAAAGAAAGAAACGCCGCTTTCGCCGATGAAGTCACACAATTTGATGAAATCCATAAAGAACAGCTGTTCCCATCAAGTCAACCAAAATCTCCTTCCAAGTGACCCCTGCCCCTCCGTGTTTACCTCCTGGCACCGATGATGGCTCAAGTCTTGTGCTTTAGTATACGTTTATAACATTTCTTACAAAAGCTAAGATCGCTGAAAAGCAAACTTAATAAGGTATTGATTGTGTAGGAAAGTTTCTGAATGTTTTGTAAGAAAATTCTTGACGGAGAAACTTTTTTTCTTTCTTAATTGCTTGTTTTTATTTCCTCTTGTTTGCTTTTTTATTATCAAGTTAAAATATCTTTCTCTCTTTTGGATGTCCCACAAACCAGTAAAAATTGCTTTGCTACGCAAGAAGAAAGGGCTGAGAGTAAAGCCAGATACACCAGGAAGCATGCGCTTAAAGTGCTCTTCTCTCTGCAGAGAAGACTCTAGAAGGCTTGAAAGTCTGCAGGTATGGAGACATTGTCCTCAGTATATGACATGTTCCTTTGACATTGGAACATTAACAGACCATTCAACTAAACTTTGTTCAGTCCCCAACTGATAGGAACTGTGTAGTTTATAAAGCTACCTGGAAAGAATGCCAACTGGACTGTTGAGAGCTCATCCCCTTGACCCACTTGTAGCTGGAAGCAATTCCAAAAAAGAAAATTCAAAACCAGAAAATGATTCTTATTTTCTTTGAAAAAAATAAGTATTATGAATTCTATGCCCACCTAATTTTAGAATACAAAGTTTGTCAATATATGGTACTAAAATAATTAAGAAATGGACCATGTGATGTTTTTGTCTTATTATTTCCCTAAAACTAATTTAAACTAATGTCCAATATACAATCATGTCTGTACTACAGCTGCTCTATCTTAAAATTGGAGATCCTTTGGGGAAAAGTTCAAAGAAAAATATTAAATGAAAAGTGCTGATTTGTAATGACAAAAAAAAATAATACTTTCAACTCATGACTACCTCAACCTAAAAATGCTTTTCTCACTAATTGTCTTA
The DNA here is from genome assembly GCA_902729485.2 of Mus minutoides. Classification (NCBI taxonomy): domain Eukaryota; kingdom Metazoa; phylum Chordata; class Mammalia; order Rodentia; family Muridae; genus Mus; species Mus minutoides. The sequence goes on along the minus strand of CACVCL010020204.1, from coordinate 84,346 downwards.
GGAATATTATTAAGTTGATAATTTAGTTTCCTGATAGACCCTGAACTGAAGTGGCATTTTGTACATAATGTAAATCTTTAGTTAATTCAAACCCTACAGGCAAGGATGGAAAGAGACCAATACATCTGACCTGCAAACATAATTGCTATTTAAATGCAGATATATTTTTGAACCTTAAAGAACATTTTTAAAAATATTTTTCTTCACTTCTTCTTTTAGGAATTTTAAATTTTTTCTGTAGATATTTTATTTTCTGACTGCTAAACTTTAGAAATCACACAATTTGACTTTTTCTGTAACATATCAGGTCATTTTATACACTGTTGTTTCTTTCATATACAATAAAACACAGAAACATTGTATGAAGCATTTTTAAATTCTATATATGAATAAAAATATGTTCTAAGGCCCAGAGCCTGTTATTTCAATTTTCTTCATAGAAAGTGAGCTGCTGGGATTTTCTCCTCCACCTGGTGTTTCCCAGCTCCAGTCTTCGTGTATGCCTGGTGTATTGAAGGCCAGCTTTCCTCATGAATCAGTAGAAAAGCAATAGATGCCCAATCAGAGGAAACTGAAACAGGCTGGAGCAGACACTTTCCAAAGAAGAGACAAACCATAGACATAAAAATGTTATTGTACATATTAGAAAAGATGGGGATGAGATCCAGAGTGCAGTTACCACTGTGGCTAAAATGGGAGCTTCCGGTAACACCATCACTGCAGTGACATTGAGAAGACAGGATTTCCACATTGTGGTCACACCAGACATATGAATGTCATCTTAGAAAGCAGTCTGGCTGTTCTCTAAAGCAAGCAACTGTTTGCACTGTTCACCTAACAACTCCTTGCCTAGACACGTGCCTCACACAAATGCTACCTGTGATAGGATACTTTTTTTAACAAGCAAAACCTAAAAACTATTCCAACTTTTCTATAATAAACTGTACAAGCTACACCTTAGCTCTCCGTTGGATTCTATTAGCAATGGAATAGACAGTTTCAACTACATGCCGTGAAATTATGAACCTCACAAGAAACACTGTTCAATTCCATTTGTGTTAAAGTACAGAATTTGTGGCTGGAGAGATGGGTCAGCAGCTAAGAGCACTGACTCACATACATTAAATAAATTAATAAATATTTAAAAAAAAAAAAAAGGACAGAATTAGGCAAGATCATTCTAACAGGGAACACAGGGTTCCAGCAATGTGCTGTTTGGTTGTTCTGTTCACTACCCACNCCTTCTTCTTCTTTTTTAAAGATTTATTTGTTTTTTTTCATATATGTGAGTACACTGCTGCTGTCTTCAGACACACCAGAAGAGGGCATCGGATCCCATTACAGATGCTTGTGAGCCACCATGTGGCTGCTGGGTCATCTCTCCAGCCCACTACCTGCCCGTATTCTTATTGCTTGCACAGTTCTTGTATGTTACATGCCAATACCAAATTCTGACTTTTCCAAGGCTTGTACAGGTGTTAACAATAAAATTCAATTGTATACCTATGCAGGTGTACATTGTAACATTAATTTTTAAAAATAGATAAACAGAGTCACTAAGGGTTTAAAATTGTAACATATTCAAATATGACAAGATGTTTAGTTATTTTAAATAATTATTTATTCTGTGTTATGCATATCTATTTATTTTTAAATAATAACAAGTAAAAATAGATTATAGAAGAATGCATTTGATATTCCTCAGTTATGAATGTCAGGCTAGTGTTTTGCTCTCATTTTTATTCTGTGTAAAACACAAAATAAATACAGAACCTGTGTAATTATACTTGAATGCCCTTTCTGGAACTGACTAATCTTTATTTCCAGTGGAGAGGGATTATGGTGATGGTGGTAAACTTTCTTACCTTCTCAAAGATTCTGTACTGTAAAATTTATTGTTTCTAAATGTAAAGGTGCTTATCTCAATTGTTAGAAAAGAAAGCTATCAGTTTAATTTAATTTAATTTAATCCTCAGCAACTTATTCATGAAGGTGAACTTGAACTTGATGCTTTGTCAAAAAATGAGGTGGGGAGGATTGATTATTAAATTCCTTCAACCTCTGATCAATCAGTAAGCCGGGCGTGGTGGCGCACGCCTTTAATCCCAGCACTCGGGAGGCAGAGGCAGGCGGATTTCTGAGTTCGAGGCCAGCCTGGTCTACGGAGTGAGTTCCAGGACAGCCAGGGCTACACAGAGAAACCCTGTCTAGAAAAAGAAAGAAAGAAAGAAAGAAAGAAAGAAAGAAAGAAAGAAAGAAAGAAAGAAAGAAAGAAAGAAAGAAAGGAAGGAAGGTCTACGACGGTTCCTTAGGTAAAAGTTGGCCTACAGCAATACGCGGGACACGCCAATGCAAAGTGGAAACAGGAAAAATGGACACCGGGTCCAAACCCTTCCAACACATTTGTTAATGTCTTTCTTCTCACGGGAACATTCCTTGCTTTTCAACATCTACTTTTAGTTCCAAATTTCTTTATGGCCTTCTCGACCATCCCAGCCAAATGAGCTGACCTCCTTTCTCCAGACCCTGGTATCATTTTTAATCAGTACAATGTGTTTGGTTCCTAACATCGTCCACCTAGGCTATCTTCCCAATTAGGCCCAAGGCTTTCCGAGCACGGAGAGAACAAAGTATATTTTTTACTTCCAAATAACTGTCCTAGTGCTTTCCCCTCCCCAAGAGCTTTGTCTTACAAATAAAATATTTGTTAGTTCTCAGTAAACATTGGGTTGACTGGTGAATCGTGAAGAAGCTCTCCGTGAATGCTGGGCACGTAAAGACAACTCTCACCCCAGTGGTAAGGCAAATATGTAAAGAGGTCATTCAGAGCAGCCACAACACTTCTGAGACTGTGTGTAAATATGTGAGAATTGAGAACAGCGTTTATCCATCGCAATTAAACTCGTTTGCAGAGTCCAATTCTTCTCACGGGCAAAGCGGGTCATATATTATGAGAACTAAAGAGATTTCTAGAAGTATGTGGAATACAAGTCCGTCAGTCCCACAACAGTCTACAAGCATCAGAGGAAAGACAATGGCTTCAAAGCCATGATAAATGTTTCTGTCTGCGGCAGTCTAATCTCTGAAACAGAACCCCAAAGATCAATGCTAAAGTTGGGTGTCACCCATGTCTTCCACTTACAAACTGTAGACGTTACAATTAGGAGAAGTTGAAGACTCAGAGCAGAGCTCCCTCAATGGAGGAAAGTCAAGTCAGAAGTTTCAGAAAACACATGGGCTAGAACAATTGCGTACTTGAAGGATGCAGCATTTCATTTTCCATTTGCTGAAGGCTTCAGGAGGAGTCACGCGGGTGTTAGTATTCTATCTAAGCTCCACCCCACAGTTACCTGGCAACAGCCAGGTATGCTCCTCCCCACAGTTACCTGGCAACAGCCAGGTAAGCCTGACCCACTATAAAAGGGGCTGCTTGGCCCCTCCTCTCTCTCTTGGGCTCTTCCCTTCTTGCTCCCTGTCCCCTCACCCTTTCCTTCTCCCTTCCCCATTCCTTTCCCTCTCCACGTGCTCATGGCCATGGCTGGTCTCTATTCTCCTCTACTCTCTCTCCCTCCCTCTGCCTTTCTCTTCCTCTCCTACCCTCTTAACTCCCCTCCCCCATGCCCTGAATAAACTCTATTCTATACTATACCATCATGTGACTGGTCCCTAATGGGGAAGGGATGCCTTGGCATGGGCCCGCTGAGACATCCCCTTCCCCCATATCTGACCACACCTCCATAGAACATATCTCCTCTCTATCCTTTTATAAACACACCAGCGGAAACAGAGCAGGATATTGTTCTTTGCTTATAAAGTGCTCATTCAGAAGGCTCCTATGGTGAAGCCGCGATAGCCAGACAGTGACCCTAAGAAAAGGTGGTTGAACCATGAGGATACCACTTCATTACGAAGCATCACACTGAAAGAGCTATTGGAAAGCAGGGCCCCTCTGGAGGAAGGAAATCCCCAGAGGCATGCTGGGAAGGGTGTCCTCTCTCTTGTGCCTTCCTACTGTTCTGCTCCCTGATTTGGTTGAGACAAGCAGTTCCGCATTCTGTACCATGACGCTCCACATCACCAGAAGCCTATAGCAATGGAGTCAGCCAGCCATCGACTGACTCCTCTAGAACTGTGAGCCAGGCTACACCTCCTTCTTGTCACCCGTTTTTCTTCTCTGTTTGTCACAGCAGCTCAAAGTCTGACTGATGCAGGAGGTATGGAGTGAGGAGTCTGGAACAGGTAAAGCATGAGACCCTATCAATAAAGCAGTCTTTTGACCTTAACTACAAAGATCTTCGAGTAGAGATTTTACCTAACCCGAAAGTATCTGTTGTGTTTTTTTCAAGAGGTGCCAACGCACATGTGTGGACTTAGCCACTGTTGCACTCAAGAACAAAGAGAGAGGTTTTCTAGTTTTCATAAGTTAAGAAAATGCTCCTTGTACTTTCTTCTGATTCTAAATAAAAGGGCAGAAAGTCAATTTCCATGATTTTGTTTCCATTTCTCCAGTGAACAAGCTGATAAAAAAAAAAGTCATGTGGGCATTTGCTTTGTTTCCTTTATATTTTTATGGACGTTTCGTTGATTATAGTCTAGGTCTTATTCAGCTGGAAATAAAGCCAGCTGTCCTTACAGTCTTTATCATTTGCAGTCACTGAGCTGGTTAGTGTGTGCAGACACAGAGCTGGAAGAGAAAAGGTGTGGGTTTATAAACAAAAGTATCTCCTGGACTTGATTAGCCTCAGGATACAGTAAAATGCTAATGAAAAGTTACTACACGGAACCTACAGGGACAGTAATAATAACCACATAAACCGCCCGCTGGCTTATTAGGATTCCTAAATCCACTGTAACCACACCTGCTCGAGCAGGTCAGATGGAAAAGATCTCTCCTCAAGGTTAAGGTTGTAGGCAAAGAATTACAGAGAACAGGGTGGAATGTCTACCTGATCTCAGACCTAGGCAGGTTACAAAAACATGCTGTTTCCATATTTTGTCTTCAAATGCATATTCACGTACACTTTTGATGGGACAGGTCTTGAAGAGGAATCGTGCAGGTTCTGCTGAAGCAGACTGACACCTTTGTCATTTTTACTAAAGAAATTAGTCATTGGTAATCAATAGAAATCATTGTGCTAAAAATATGCCTCACTCTTTTCAGGTATATAAAATTTCCTAACTATCATCAAATGGACAAAATCAAAGTAATCAAGTTCTCTTTTCTTCCGCTTGACCACTTCAGAGGGAAAGAACTTAAAATCCAGTTCAGATAAATCTGGTACGTATCAGCCCAGAATAATTACCCAATTCCAGCTCAAACCCTATCCAACTGACCCCGATTGGCCAATCCTTTTTATCTCTGTGATGTTTACATAAATCTTATCTTAATCATCCCTCAGAGTTTGGCTTGGGGATGCAAAAAGAACAACAACAACTTTAAAAAAACAAAATTATGTTAGACTCACTTTTACTAGTAGTTTTTTTGTTGTTGTTTTTAAAAAGACCTCTTGACCACAGTAACGAGGTGATATTTTCTGTTTATGAGTTAGGGGTCAAATCATATGGGAAAGCCTTCCTACTTTCCTTTGTCAGAGTTAGTTTCCTGGAGACAGACAGAGCTACTACCACACCTTGGATCTAATTGAAAGAGTTGCTATTACACCTCCAAGCAGCCACCATCTGTTGGGAGGGCTTAAATGTGTTTATTATTTGTACATGTCTGTATATAGTATGCATACATACACATATGTGTGTTTACTTGTGTATGCGTACACATGCAGTTATACATGTAGATTCTCAAAGTTAATGTCAGATTACAGTTCCAGGGAAATATGAATGCTCACATGTAGAGGAATACACATAAATCTTCTTAATACCTTCCATTAATTCAGGACAAGTTTTCCCTTCAAATAAACCATAGGCAAAAAATATATATATATATAATCACCCTTAAAAGCCTCTGGGTCTTTGGAGTTTTGGTTGAGACATGGCAGCCCTGAAAAGGACCAGGTCTTGGATCTGAGATGCCATATCTTTTAAATTCAGACTCCATTTTAGAGAACCTAACCTAGGTTTGAACTCAGGTAAACTTACAGACTAGTACCTAGCATTAGTTTACAAGTTGCCCCCCAACAAAACCTGAGCCTACTAGCTCCAGTCTCTAGGCTAATCCCCAACAAGACCAGAATTTCCAGGTTACACCCTCAACAAGACCAGTATCTCCAGGTTATTCCCCCAACAAACCTGCACCCCAGGTTACAAGCCCACCCCTTGTCTAACGACCACCAATGCAGAGGGGAGCAGAAATGAAGTTTATGATATGACTCCCAGCCCCAGCCAATTATGTTAAAGGCCACACAATAACTTTCCAATTAGATGCTTGCTGCTTACTGTAAACCTTTGACCTGATAGGCACTCGGGACTCCCCCACCACCAAAACTGTCCTGCTTGATGGCAGTGCATTGGGGGCAGGAGGTGGGGGGAGAGGGTTGCTCGAGTAGAATGAAGACCCTGCTGTGAGTTGCATCAGATTGGCTCCTGTGTGTGTTTTGGGGGATCACCAACACTTCCCTGGCACAACAAAACTATAAGGACAGGAGAGAGGTCCCCGTCGTCGTTGAACACTCCCCCATAGAAGAGAGGCTGTTTCTTCATTTCCAATAGTTAAAAGACTCTTCTGAGCCTTGATCTCTCTAACTGAGACAACAGCATCCCACCTTCAAAAGGACTCCCATACGTCCACCAGCACATGGGTGTGCTTCCACTGTAGGCTGTGCCATAATTTAACCATCTTACTTTTAATGTTCACAGATTTAGATGACAATCCTACTCACCGTGGAAATAACAGCCCACCTGGCTGCATTTAACCCACTTCTATATTAAAGACAATGTGACCCAAAAACCTTCATCTTCCAGCCTTAAACATCTCACACAGACCCACTAGAAAATTTATTGTCATCTTAAAAAAGACTTGTCATTTTCATTTAGTGTACCCCACTATAAAAACCAGCTCTGTACCTGGTGGCCATCTGGTCTCTGCATACACACAGCAGGCCAACATTTCCAGATTTTTTCTTCTCCGGTATTTCCTCTGTAAGAACGAATCCGATTAGGTGAAAAATAGCTCTGGAAGATTTACAAGTTATTCTTCTGAACACAAATGACATTTTCTTTAATAAGTGTTCCCAGACTAAATAAGCTTTGAACTCCGGAGCTGCCTGGGTGCCCGGCTTTGTTTGCAGTGGTCACGTAGCCAAGAGAATGATGCTACCTTTGGCTGTTTCCCGGGTATTTTTAATCAGCAAAGCACGGTCAACAAAACAGACTCAAACGGCCTTCCACACCATGTTTGAAATGTCCAGGAATCGCTGTGGTGTTTATCAACGCAAAAGGAACAAAATTCAACCAGGCTGTCATGCGGTCTTAACTGCCAGTACCAGTCAAGATCTTATACCACAGGGCTGGAGAGATGGCTCAGTGGTTAAGAGCACTGACTGCTCTTCTGAAGGTCCTGAGTTCAATTCCCAGCAACCACGTGGTGGCTCACAACCATCCGTAATGAGATCTGACGCCCTCTTCTGGTGCATCTGAAGACAGCCACAGCGTATTTACATAAAAAAAAAAATCCTGTATCACTAAAGGGAGTGATTTCTTGAGTAGCCATCAGTGGTAAGCTGGTGATAGCCCATGATGCTGAGGACCTAGGAGGGTGGACCTTGCCTCTTCCATAGCTTGTTAACAGTTGTTTTTTCCTCCAAGTCAACCCGCACATTAGATGCACCCGAAAGTGGGATGAGAGCAATGTCGCTGTAGCAGAAGCTAATTCAGGAACTCCACAGACAAGCCTCTTATGCTTCTGCCCTGGTGCCTCCATTTCCACATGATTCAGATGTGCAAGCAAGTTTGGTAGCAGCTGTTCTGAGCCATTCGCTCAATCATTTAACACACATGGAGAGCAAACTACATCCTGGGATTTTTCTACCAGAGATTCAGGAAAACAAACAAACAAACAAAAAAACAAACAAAAAACAAAAATCAGAGCAGCTGGAGAATAGTTATTAAGGTCATACTGACAATGTTGTATGGAGTAAAGGTGTCACATCTCACATGCAGAAATGTAAAGAGTTCATATTATTTATTTACTTACTTTTTGGTCTATGAGGATCAACCACAGGACCTCACACACGTCAAGAAAGCATGTTGAAGAGTCTCTCCAGCCCCACCGTAAATTTTATTATAAATGAAATGGAAAGCCATGTAGGGAGGGTTCAAGTAAGAATATTATGTAATGAGACATAATCTCGTTTTACAAGGATTTTTTTTTTCTCCTGCTCTTTGGGGTATTAAATCAATGCAGTGGCTATCATGAACAGAGTTTGGGATGAGACAGTGGAGACTACTGAGAACTTGCTGGATCATTACCTTTGTCTGGAACCAGAGGGGTGGTGTACTTGCTGATTTACAAAGTCGGGATTTCTTAAGGCCATGTCTCAGATAATTAGTCAATTTTCTAATGTTTGGAGATGTGTGTAACGTCCTCCACTTACTCAAACATGAACTGCTTCCTACCTTTGACATTCCTCTAAAAACAGAAGAAAAAGAATCTAATTTGTCTTCCCAACTGAAGTACTGTGTAGTAATGCTCACTCTAGTATGGGCCGACAAAAGGTTGGTAACAACCACACCTTGTAAAAAGTTCTTGGTCTCTAATGCAAGTCCTATTCGGGTTATAACTAAAAAAGCATGCCTGCTCTCATCATAAGTTGCAAAGCAAGCATTTCTCTTCAAGTCTAGATTTATGTGTGAGTCATAAATCCATAGGATGATCTGTGATAAATGAACTAAAGACCTCAGTTGGTGTTATATCGGTAGCCAGACCTCAACTGAGAGTCAGCAGTAGCAGACGTATAGCTGGTTAGAAGCAAAAACTACAAAATGCAACAGCACACACCCTGCTTTGGTAGGACCCTCTATTCTCTATTGTTCCATTTCAATTGTTTTTCCTGCCATACATGGTATTCGGAAATATAGTACAAGAAAACATGGTGCAATCATAGTCAGAGTGTAAGGGAAGACGCTACAGGCAGAAGTCCCTGCGATGCATTATTTACACTGAGCATCCTTCTTTTGGGTCAACTGATTCATTAATTTTAGTGGGTACGTGTTAAACAAAAACTTTTGTAAGGTGATGTCACTGAAATACATGCAGAAATATATTATGATCCTTATGATAAGAAGACTAAAGATAAATGGACAATCATTTGAAGTGAGGCAAACTCTGTTGAAAAGCTTTATTAAATTTTATCATAATTCTTTCAGAAAAAAAAAATCATACACCTCAATTTACTGACATTATTGTTAGCTAGTCTACTTGTGTTTATAGCCATAACCCCAGTGGCTAAGTCAGTGGTTCTCAACTCTTCCTACTTCTGTGATCTTGTGGTGACTCCAATCATAACATTATTTCTTGCTACTTCATAACTGTAATGTTGCTGCTGTTATACATTGTAATGTAGGTATCTGATATGCAGGATATCTGATCTATGACCCCTGTAAAGGGGTTGACTGACCGCCCCCCCAGGAGGGTTGTAACCCCATAGGTTGAGAATTGCTGCACTAAATTATCTAACAAAGATGCCCTGGGATTTACTGTGAATGACAGTGGGGCCCTACTCTGTTCTCAGCTCCTCCACGGTATCCAACATGGGATTCTGGAGTCTGAGAACCTGATTCTTGGAGCAGCGCCTAGTCCACCACCCGCAGAGATGGAGTCAGTGACTCAACACATCCAGACACCCACCCAGACACCCACCCGGGCCGAGTGGAAAGCATGCGGCGGTCCTCCTGCATCCACCGCCCAGAGCACAGAAACTGGCTACTCAAGGGTAGCACCAGCTAATTTCTTTCAGTTGCCTGTTGCTTGGGCTCTTAGGTCAGGTCGTTAATGAAGCAATGAAAAGAATGTGAGAGCCATTTCTGAAATGAATAGAAGATTTTAAGTTAGGTCAGAAGGGAGAAGATAGCACTGTGAATTCTGTTTCTGAAAACTGTCCCGAAACCATTCGTGTTGATTCAGGTTGAGAAGCCTGAGAGTTGATATCGATTGCTCTGGATCCAGCTTGAGATGCTGAAAGCTGAAATCGATTGCTCTGGAGCCGATTTGAGTCGCCAAGAGCTAAAATAGATTGCTCTCCATCCGGTATGAGCTGTTGAGAGCTGAAATAGATTGTTCTGGAGCCCCATAGAAACCAGCTTTGCCAGACTGAGGCACATCTTCAGAAAGAATCCTTCAAATTTGGTAGGTTTTCCTCTAGTTTATTTTATCACACTCATGACCTGTGCTGAGCTTTTCTGTCAAGGACCAAGAAGTGATTGCTTCCTTCATTTTAGGACAAATGGTCTGTCGTGGCCACTCAGCTCTGCCATTGTAGCACAAAAGCAGCTGTAGAGAACGCATAAGCACTGGGGTACGGGTGTTCCATTAAGACTTTCCGTTTGGGCATTGAAATGTGAATTCCGTACACTGTCATGTGTCACAAATAATTGTTTTGCTTTGTTCTTCTGCCAGCCATTTAAAACATACAAAGAATTTTCAGCTCACAGGACACATTAAGACAGGTCAACAATGGGCCCAATCCAATCAACAGACCCCTAGTCCTTCTCGACAATTACCGAGAAAACAATTGTGCTACATCTGTACTAAAAACAAGCAAGTTGTGTTCCTATTACACATTCGTAGCCTCGTGTCTTTCCTTTGCCAACTTTTATTAAGATTACATGCTTTTTTAAAATCATAATACCATCATGTTTTTTATATTTGGAAACAAATATTCACTCCATTATAACCTTTAAAGTAATTTAAATGTCATGTATTTTTAAAATAAATTATTTACTCGACTGTGATCATAAAACCAAGATTTCAGCCACTCTTTTAATCTTCACTCTTTTAATCATAATCTAATTCATTATTTTATTATAAAGATCAAGATGTCCCTAAAATCTAATGATAGTTGCCTGTGCAGTAACCATGCATGCATTTATATTCACTTGTTGTATCAACAAGTTATGGTTTCTCTTCTGCGTAAGTAGGTAGGAAGATAATGTGATTTAACAATGTGGAAAAGACTCCTTGCCACCAAATACATTCCTCTACCCTACCATGGGACAAAACCAGAAACCTGTTTGTTTGAGTCTTGTCTATTGTCATGACAACATGCGGTGACCAAGGCAACTTATAAAAGAAAGTGTTTGATTTAGGGCTTGGTTCAGTCCCAGAGTGTGGGAGAGTCCGAGAACCATCATGGTGGGGAGCATGGTAGCAGACAGGCATGGCGCTTAGAGCAATGGCTGAGAGTGAGAGAGCGAGCAAGAGGAGAGAGCGAGCAAGAGAGAATGAGAGAGAGAGAGAGAGAGCAAGAGATCGAGAGGGAAAGTGAGAGAGTGAGAGAGCAAGGGAGAGAGGACAAGAGAGAGAGAACCAGAGAGCAAGAGTGGGAGAGAGCGAGAGAGTGAGAGAGAGTAAGAGAGTGAGAGAGAGGGAGAGAGGGAGAGAGAGTTGAGAGAGTAAGAGAGAGCGAGAGAGAGAGCAAACAAACTGGGAATGGCATGGGCTTTTGAAACCTTAATGCCCACCCTGAGTGACACACCTTTTCCAACAGGGCTATACCTCCTCATCCTTCCTAAATAGATCTACCAATTAGGGACCAAGTATTCAAATATATGAGCCCATTCTCATTCTAACCGCTACTGATTGTAATTAATCAAGTATTCATTTCTCTTTGTAAGGCCTTCTGTTTCCTTTCTTGATTTAAAAAAAAAAAAAAAGTAATCAACTAAAGGCAAAATGAGTCACAAGATGGAAACAGTTTTCAGGCCCAGCTGTGTGTCTACAGGGTAGGAAGAAGATGGGAGGGAGGGTGATGGCCTGTGAGGTGGAGGGCATCGTGGAAAAACTGTTGCAAGACAAGGTAAAACACACAGAGAGAAGATATTTCTGAGCTCCCAATTATGTCCAAGATGATTTCCTTGTGTGAGTCAGAGCATAATGTTTCAATTCTTAAAAATATTAGCCTTCCTTTCATCTGACGCCACCCATTGATAAGATTACGAAGGGAATAAATGGAGTTATTCCTATTTCCTGGGCGTTTTATCCCCTTTCAAAGAGTCAGCGTTCTGCACAATGCTAACAAATGAACCGTGGTGGGGTTGGTTTGTGGAAGGTTTTATTTGACCTGTAACCTAGCTTTATAAATAATTCTGAGCAGTCAGAAAGTCACTATGCTTGAAAGATAATTGCTCATTGAGGTAGCAAGTAAACCCTGTTTAGGAAACAGAGCAAGAGTATGAAACCTACAAGGAACGCCATCTTCTAAGGTTTTACCTTCTGGCTACAACTTAAATGTACAAGTTGACGATTCATTTATTTATTTACTGGTTCACTTACAAAGAAAAGGTTACATCTTCATTCATACATGCCATTGCACTGTATTCTCAGTCACCCCTATCCCTCCTTTCCTTCCTGCTGGCCCCCCTCCCCTTCCTCCCCTTCCTCTCCCCCTCCCCCCTCTGCCAAATAGCATCTCCTTCTGCTTTCTGGATGTGTGTGTCTCTTACCCTCTCTTGTTCCCAACCGCCTCTTCCTTCAGGCTTCTCCTTTCCCACTCACAGTCATCTTTCTGCTTTCATGTCTCACATCTATCTGTACATATATAGATAAATTAGGTGGATAATTTTATTATAGTAACCTTTCATGTATTGGGATAATTATGTAACTGTATAAAGTTTAGAAAGCACTTAATGTATGTACTTAAAAGGATGAATCCCTTAGTATTTATTATAGGAGTTTTGGATGTTGTTGTTGTTGTTGTTGTTGTTTTGTTGTTGGGACAATGGAGAGAAGGCATGGGGAAGAAGCAAGGTCAGGAATAACAGAATGGATGCAAACCATGAAGACAAAGTACAAGGCAGGAAAAGATGAGTGCTGCACTCCCGGGGGGAGGGGCTGGGGAACACTTAGATGTATGTTAACCAAAGGAAGGAGCAAAAGCCACAGGACACTATAGCAAATTAAGGTTTTCTGCCCACCTCTGCCCTTGGTTATCAGCAAGATGGCCTTTCTGGTGTCTGTATTCCATTCACGTTCTTTAAAACCCACTATTAACAACTCCCACACACAAGGCCAGGGCACCTTGAGGGAGCTAGGGTGGAAAGAGTATAGAGCCAGGGCATCAGCGGATGTGTTTTGAGAATGTGTTATGGATCATTAGCAATAGCATACCAGAACATCCTGATTTTAATTAGAACTTGGTAGCCATTGATCCGTATTTCCCCATCACTCCCTTTCTCCCATTAGGTTAACAACAGTTATCTTCTCAACTTATATATGATCAACCTCCTTATGCACCAGTTGTCTACATCTGGTTTGTTTCACTTATGTTAGGTTCTTACATAATATTCACTTCTGTTTGTACTCATATATGCTGGCCTGTTTCTTAATGTTGTCTTTTCCTAACGCTGTAAGGCTCTAATGGTGTCATCAGTGTTTTGTGAGGGATGTACTTGTCAATAGTGAATGTCTTATGTCTTTGAACTTTGTTTGTTTTTAATTCACACTCCCTCCATATTTTATCTTCCCCCACCCAACCTCCTACTTGTCCACATCCCACACCTCCTCCCCACTCCCCTGACTCCACATGGATGTCCCCACCTGCCACGACACTTGATATCTAAACTCCCTGGGGCCTCCAGTCTCTTGAGGGTTAGGTGCATCATCTCTGAACCAACACAGACCCGGAAGTCCTCTGCTGTATGTGTGTTGGGGGCCTCATCAGCTGGTGTATGCTGCCTGGTTGGTGGTCCAGTGTTTGAGAGATCGGGGGCGGGGGGTCCATAGTAATTGAGACTGCTGGTGAACTTCTTAAGTGTTTTCATTCCCCCCCCCCCCATGATTGTTCTCATATTCTGGGGCTACTGTGTCTGGAGATTGTAGCTCAACCATTGACTTCTTCTGACATCTCCTTTAGCAATGGCATGGGATTTTTTTGGTGTTGTTCCTGTGAATTTTTTTTCAGTCCTGGATATTCTCCATGAGTAGTATTGGCCAGGATCAAACTTTGATATTAACCTTGAGACTTGTATGCTTTCAGGTGATTCAGATGATGTAAGATCCACGTGACAGCATTCCTTTATAAGTGCAACTCCAGATTCTTAAGGGAAAGTTTTATGCACTTGCCTTTATGTATTTATTTGTGCGCATTTCTGTGTTTGTGTATGTGTGTGCACACATGTACCAGTATACCACTACAGTTGTGTTAAAAACATAAGAAAACTTACAGGTATCAGTCTATTGTGTGAGTCCTGGGGATTGAACTTAGGTCACCACGCTTAATAGCAAGGGCCTTTACCTGCTGAGCCATCTCACTGCCCCTCAAGGGAGGTTTCCTGTCCCAAATCCTAAATGGAAATGCCAAGTTTCTCTGTTATATATCAAGCTGGATGTATTTTGCATACTAAAACTCAAAAAGCTGCCACACTTGCCTAGGATCCAATGTGGGCAACAGCAACTAAAAGAACAGAACACAAAAAGAGAGAACCGATAATTGACACCAAGAAACACTTTAGACATCCTAACTCCAGATGCCTAGAACAAAACCACAAACACGGGCAGCCAAAGCAATGTGCCTCCACTGGCAGCCAGAAACCCTCTTGCAAAAGGCCCCACGAAAAGCAGCTCAGCCAAAGCACAAGCCAAGATCTCCAAAACAGTGATTACGAACAGGTTAAACCACCCAGAGAGGGAATGCTTAGTGAAGCACTCTTTAAAAACTGTGGGAAAACCTTCAAGACATAATCACTCAGGAAACAGACATAATAGTTCTTTGTGTATGTATCTGTGTATTTTAATATACCTTCTAGTGATGGCTATAGCTAACAGTGTTGCTGGTAATGTTTCCCTTGGGAATTTAATTTTCAGTTTTATACTACTTTCACTTTATTCACTGAATGTGTGTATATGCATGTGCCTATACATCACCTAAACATGTATTTGCATATGTATTCATATGCATATGTAGTACAGAAGTCAATGTCAAGTTTCTTCCTTAAAGCTCACAGATTGGGTTAGCCTGGCTGAGGAGAAGGCCCAAAAGATCGTCCTAGCTCTGCCTCCCCAGTGCTGAATTAGCGGCACATGCTGTCATGCGGCTTTTACCTCCCTGGGATTGAAATAGGATTCTCATTCTTGCACAGCAATTTCTCAACTGAGCCATTTTCCCCACCCGCCACTTCTGGCCTCAGCTTTTACTTTTGAAGTACATTTTTCTGGAGTTTGTATAAAGTTGAGTTTCAGTGCCAACATATTTGAAATCAATAGCATGTTCAACCTATTTTCTTGAAATAACTTATATTTAGTTAAAATATATATTTAAATATAGTATATATACTATGTATAGTATATATAATATACGATATATAATTATATATTATATATCATATGTAATATTTATAAATATAAAATATATGTCATATATAATATATGATATAAATATATAAATAATATTATAGAATATATTTTATAAATCATAAATGCATTATATAATATGCTATATAATATAGTACATATTATATATGATATGTTATACATAAATATATGATGCATATTATTGATACATATTCTATATAATTGATATATTATATATTACATATATTACATAATATTATATATCATATAGCATATATTGTGTAATATTATATGTTATATATTAATATAATTAGATATTATTTCCATGGAAAAACATTCATATCTAAATTTATCTGCAAATTTTTTTCTGCAAATTTTACCCTTTGGTTTTTTTGAGACAGGGTTTCTCTGTGTAGCCCTGGCTGTCCTGGAATTCACTGTGTAGATGAGGTTGGCCTTTAACTCAGAAATTTGCCTGCATCTGCCTCCCAAGTGCTGGGATTAAAGGCGTGCACCACCACGCCTGGCTCACCCACTCTTAATACTACAAAATCACTAAAAATTTGAATCTCTCCTGGAGCAAACATAATTTTTCCAAGTAAAAATAGGAATCCTATAAAAAGCATCTTCGCTCCAGGTTGGAAGTTTCTAAACTGTTGTAGAATTTCAAAATTATACATTCTATGCCTGTGCCTTATCACCCCTGAACTTCTTTGAGTCTGATTATATAGAGACAAACTTCAATATTTTTTAGTATGCACTATTTGTTGACAACAGGATTTACTAGTGGCTTTAACACCAAAAGCTCTCCTGTACTCTACTGGTTAAATAATTTTATTAAATTCTTTTAAAAATAAATAAATAAAATTTAGATTGCAAAAATCTCAGTTAAGTGCCCATTTTAGGAAATTTAGATTGATTCAAATAATCCAAGGTTAAAAAAAAAATCAATCCAAGATGAGCTACAATGAGCAAAAGTGCTCACGGTCTGATTACAGTAGTCTCTGTTCGGTGTGAGCCTCCTAATGCAGATTTTAAAGTTTGGTTACTTCTAAATGTGGAACTCAGCTTTACTGATGGTCCAGTGCCGCTGTTTTCATAGCACTCATCCAGAGCTCTCTCGGAGGATGCCAGCAGAGACTCCAGCCCTGCCTCACTCTGTATGACCTCCCAGAGTTTCCTCCCAAATCCCCTGGGGAAGCTTCTACGGCTTTACAACCCTTATATATTAGATGCTTGCAAAATCATAATCATATGGAAAATGGCAAGGGAGGGTCCCACCAGCTTGAGCAATTAACTAGTGAACCCTCTAGTACCACAGATGCAGAGTGTGTGTCCCTCGGTGATCGAACATGGGAAAAGGGACTTGGAGAAAGTTTCCTGGATAGCTTTGTTTGCACAGTGCATCCCGAGAGACTCTGTTCTGAAGAGATCTTTGAGGTCATGATGGACGGGGCTTGCTGATTTATGCAGTGACCTCAAGACCTCTCTATTATTGTCCCAGAACAAATACTTGATCCCTTATTTGTTTGGTTGTTTGGTTGGTTTTTCTCTAAGGTCTGGTCATATAACCTTGCAAAATCTGGGCATGTACCATCATACAGGGCTTATCCATTTACAAATAACGTTACTGTAAGTATTCCTATAAAAAGCACTAATTTCTATTAGTTATGTAGTGGAGCATGTAAGCTGTGCTGTGGGGTATATTCTAGCATTCAGCTTTTTTTCTTAGTGTGTCAGTTGTCCACAGTGACTGTTTCGGTTGACACTTTCTTTAGTCATTCCAGAGGTTCACCAGCCCTTCCTTACCTTATCAGCCAGTGAAGTAAACCCAGTGGTAAGTCAACCTATCTCACTGTGACTTGTAGCTAGCTGTACAGTGGTTAATAATGCCTTTATGCTTTTTGATAGTTTTCTTGCCAACTGTATTTTTAAGAATTTCCCATTTTTTTATATTATGCTCCACTCTTCTTAATAATTTGAAGGTCTTCTTTATCTATACCAAGCTTTATCTGTAAGTCCTTTGACTTGAGTTCTAACTTAATCAAAGACTGACAGTGTCCATGTCATAAATTGCCTATAGATCAGCAACGTTTTTAAAAAATCTCCTATTTTGTCATGTTTATAATTCAATTACTTTCCTTCCATCACTTATCTGTTTTAAAAATATTTTTCCTGGCCCATCACTTGTCTTTTCGGCGCACTTTTAGTAATTAACCAATTACTTCTTACCAAATGCATACTCTTCTATCTGTATAAGAAAATCTTTAGCCCAAAGTGATGAAGTTTAATTTCTTACACCTATGGTCCATCTTGAATTAATTTTTATATGTGATTTGAAGTAGCGGTTAAAGGGTTTTTTTTTAAGAACTTGAAAAATGTTCTGCCACTTATTGAAAAGATTACATATGCCCATACTAAGTTATTGATATTTTTGAGCTGCGACGACCACCCCCAACCCTCCAGCTTTCTGCTGCTACATTGGGAACTTTTTTTTTTTCTACTGTCTTGGCTGACTTAATCTTAGATTCCACAAATAAGGGTGGCTAGGCAGAGATTTAAATGATGGAGACAAAGAAAGGCCTTGCTTCTTCCCGATTACTTGTTTGATTCTGTGCCTCTGCCCCTGCCCCTGCCCCTGCCCCTGCCCCTGCCCCTGCCCCTGCCCCTACCCTAGCTCCAGCCCCTGCCCCTGCCCCTGCCCCTGCCCCTGCCCCCATCTCTGACCCCGTTCCTGACCCAGACCCTGGCCGACCCACCCCTGCTCCTGACCCCGCCCCCGCTCCTGCCCCCGTCCCTGCCCCTGCCCAGGCCAGGGTCTTCTGAATGGATTTTTGTGAGTGGCACTTGAGCAGTTTTCTCCCTGGAGACCTAGGACTCTGTATCGCAGGCCTCCTCCTCTTCCAAGACCATAACTGCAGCCCCAACTCAACCTTAGCCCCGAAGCCTTTTTTCTCACTTTCTCTGCTTTTCTCTTTGATCCCGAAGCCAGATGCTTTCTGTACTTGCTACACCCTACGGTTCTCTGTTTCCTCTTTTAGTGCCTAGTAACATTTTACTCTGTTCACAGAGGTTTATATTGAATTCCCTGTTCACTTTACAGTGTGGTTTCCACCTCCGGACACCATCTGTTCGCTGAGCTGCGGTTGGAATAGCCCTGTGAACAAGGTGACCTCCTATAAATGGGTACGCTTTTGGCCTCTATTCTGTGTCATGGGGCTGCTCATCTAGTCCCATTCCGGTACACTCTGTCTTAATTATGCTATTTCGGCACTAAGTTACAGCTCCCTTTACCATAAACCATTGCTTTGGCTCTTGTAGACATGGAAATTTCAACAGAGCTTTAGAATTAGTTCACTGGTTTTTATTACAAAATATGCGGAGGCTTTCAGGGTTTCCTATGAATCTACAAAACAATGTTAAATGAATGTAAATCACGATTTTTTAAAATATAAAATCAAGGGATGTGTCCATGGGTATAGCATGTCTCTCTACCTCTCTACTTCTCATAATTCATCTCAGTAATATATCATAATTTCATTGTAGTCTTTCACATGTTTCATTGATTTAATTGCACATGTGTGATTATTTTGATCTCGCTATGAAATGTTTTATCCATTTTCCACTTACATACTGTTGGCACATAAAATCATTTTTATTGATATTATATCCATTAAACTAATTAATTTTTATTAATTTCAATAGTTATAGTTCTATTTCCTTTTTTGTAAATATGAGAAACTATGATTTGAAAGGAATTTATTCTCTTACAGTGGGTTGTCAAATGTTTCCCTGCAAAGTTCAATAATACATTCTTATTTGTTCTTTTAGTTGCTGAGGGATCAATAATGCTGTCCTTCTCAGTCCTTAAATTAGAACATTACAAATGGTTTTTCTCTCTTTTGTCCTGATTGCAAGCTTATGAATTTGTTATTTATTTATTTACTTACAAAAACATAAACAGCTTGAGACTGTGGCTATGGCTCAACAGTTAAGAGCAGGTACTGCCCTTTCAAAAGACCTAATTTTGAATCACAGCTCACATGTCAGGTGGCACAGCCCTCTCCAACACCATCTCTAGTGGGATCTGATGCCTCTGCCCTCCACAAGCACCCACATTCACATGCACAAACCCACACAGACACACATATACACAAAAGAAAAAAATTAAAATTAGCTGGGCAATGGTGGCGCATGCCTTTAATCCCAGCACTTGGGAGGCCGAGGCAGGCGGATTTCTGAGTTCGAGGCCAGCCTGGTCTATTGAGTGAGTTCAGGACAGCCAGGGCTATGCAGAGAAACCCCGTTTCGAAAAAACCAAACACACACACACACACACACACACGTTTAAAATGTTAACTTCTTGTTTTTTTTTCTTATAATTTTAAAAAATGTATTCTCTTATCTTCGTATTTTTTTTCCTTTCTATTCTTTTAGAAATGGTTTCTGCTGGGTGGTGGTGGCACATGTCTTTAGTCCCAGCGTGAGCCAGGTTGAAGTAGGTGGATCTCTGAGTTTGAGGCTAGCCTGGTCTAGAGAGTGAGGACAGCCAGGGCTGCACAGGGGAACCTTTTTTTGAAAACAACAAAACAAACAAACAAAAATGGAAGTAGTCCTTTAAACAATTCCCTCCACTGAAAAATTAAACCCTTTTTAAAAAGAATAGCTGAATATTCCTTCATTGCATTGATTTAACTGCACCTAATTTCCATATGCCATGCTTTTCTTTCTATGCAGTTTAAAGTGGTTTTAGCCAGTATAGCTTTCTTGGCAAGTCCTGGGACAATAGGAGATCCTGTTTCAAAAGCCATGTTTCAAAGTCATTGTTTTCTTAATATATATTTTACTTCCATTAGAAATTAAAACTCTAATTATTTATAAATATTGTTTCTGACAAGCACTATTAAAACAGTGTTTCCTTCCCTAACCAGGAACTCCTTAGCCTAGGGACTTTTATTTTAGCTCTTTAAGGCTCTCAGCACTGAGCCCCCTTTAGCCCTGCCCTCCCCACTGCCACCCCACCCCCACAGATGGCAATCCACAGGATAGTCAGAGCTAATGAATGACCCATACTTGCTGGGTTTAGCTCCTCCTCCTTTTCCCACATGGAGGCCATCATACCTCTTGGATTATTTGCCTTGTGGCAAGATCTGGCAGATACATTTTGAATATTGAGAAATAAACAAAAATTGTCAGCCAAAGGCACAGCTCTCAAATTATTTTCATTTCACACGGCCTTCAGTGTGTAGGCCTGGCTCCTTTGTTGGTTGCTAAAATTTTATATTATGTCAAGAGGATTTCTACCCATTACCCCAAATCCTACATTTGACTTTGACAAACTGAATGCTGTTTGTAGCTGTTTTTATCCACAAGAGACTGTTTTGGGGTCGCCTATAGTGACAGCAATAAGTTAGCCTTCTGGTACTGTAACAAAATACTTAAAATAATCTACTCACAAAAGTGGAAGACTTATTCTTGCTCACAGTTTCTGTGGTCTGGCTTTAGGGACTGTGGCAAGGTAGAGCAAGTTGGGATTGCGTGATTACTGTTTTGAATATTGAAAAATAATTTGGGAAATATTGAGACAATTGAGCCTGATTCCTTCATAGTGGAGAGTGAGAGAGAAAGAAAGACATTGGCACTTACAGTCCCCTCTGACTATGTATCCCCATGACACCCTACTTCTTAAAGGTCCCACTACCTCCCACAGGCTGGTGACTAGGACTTTAACGTATGTATGTGCCATTGGGGGAACAGTTACCCAAGCCAGAGAAGGTGCCTTCATACAAATTGTCTTTGTATTGTGCAGGCTTCAAACAATATGAAGGAAGAAGGACTGGGGGGCCGGAGATGGATGGTGAAGGGATAGAATTCAAACCTCAGGAACAATGAGTACCACTTTGCCATCCTAAGAGAAACGCTGAAAACTTTACCCAGTAGGCTGCCACGATTTCTTCCACGGACACATCTGAGGCAAAGATTCAAGTTGAAGGCAGTAGAAGATGATCATTCTGTATCAGCCAGAGCAATGCAAGGTAGAGCAGGGCAAGACTATCATGTGGTGCTGGGAAATCATCGCTTTTTGTGTTTCAAAGTATCACTCAATCAGTGATCACTCAACCCAAATTCCACTCTGGAAGTTAGGACAAGGTGGAAGCCGAGGAATCTGTGAGAGTTTTAAACACGTTCAGGGGTAAGAAAATATGTAAGAATTGGTGAGGGTGTTTCAAGTTAATTGTGTTCTTGTAGGTGGAGTACAGGTCCTTCGCAAATAGGACCCTGAAAGGACATATGGAATGAAGCAGCAGAAGGAAGGAAATATCTGAAGAGCAGAAAACCTTTCCCAGTTTCCACGAGTCCCCTGAAATGAGCAGTTCTCAGATTCCACTGCAAACTGTTGGATTGAAAAAAAGAAATAAAAAGGAAAGGAGAGGAGAGGAGAGGAGAGGAGAGGAGACGAGAGGAGAGGAGAGGAGAGGAGAGGAGAGGAGAGGAAAGGAAAGGAAAGGAAAGGAAAGGAAAGGAAAGGAAAGGAAAGGAAAGGAAAGGAAAGGAAAGGAAAGAACTGTTCCTAGGTAGGGTGAAGGAGAAAGTATATATATATATATATGAGAGCATAGCCAGAAGCAGACACATCTGGGTTAGTCCAGAGTGGTCCTGACCCTGAACCATGTGGGGAGAGGAAGAGAAGAAGAGGGAACCAATAGCACCCAGGAGACCAAAGGTTACAAAAGCAGCAAAAAGACACAGTTAACCAACTAAAATGTCTCGATGAGTCTCTGGGGAAAAGGCAGCCCAGCCCCTAGGCTGGAGAGTTCAGGGCAAAGGGCAGGGGATGCAGGCCATGCCCTGTATCAGGTAGAAACTGAGGGATGCTGCGAGAACCTGGACCCCATGTCTGCTTTGAAGCATTAAATAGACACTGCAGCTGCTTGTCCTGGGTTTGAAACTTAACAACTATCACTCTTAGTTACTTCAGAATCTCAAAGGACAGATCCAGTCATTGAGACACTTCCTGTAGAGTTAGTGCCTAGGGTTGAGGCTGACAATGAGCTGATATCTACTATAGATATGTTCCCCTCTTGTCCCTATCTCCTGACTCTTCCATTTTCATAGGATAAATAAATGCATTGCATAAAGAATTTTAATTACCTTATCAATATTTTACACAAAAGCAAGCAACTCAACATTTAAATGTAAACCATGAACCTGAGGATAGAGAAATTTGAATAGCTTGTTTCCTTTGCTGATCTTGGGGGTCTCATAATCATGCATAACTTTCTTTTGTTTGCTTCGATATCCCCCCCCCCAACTGGATATAACATTCATCTTCCTTTAACCAAATATATCAGTATCATTTGTATCATTTGACTATAAAGATCCTTACTTGTGAGAGTAAGCTCGGTGGTAAAGAAAATAAAAGTTCTGTATTGTATTTCTCCAACATACTGTATTTCCAAATTATTTTTAGATTTATTTTTATGGTTGGATGTATCCCAGAAAAGAAAGTTGGCTTTCCTCTCAGAAACTCTTCTATTGAAGGATTTGTAAAGTCTGGATCTTTTGAAAGTACTTTCCAACGTGTAGGGTTTTTGTTGTTGTTGTTGTTGTTGTTGGTTTTTTTTGGGGGGGGGGATTGTTTTTGTTTTTGTTTTTTTTGCCACTGAGGGATAGTTACCTAAGATGTAATAAAAGAAACAGGGGTGTTGGAGACTTAGCTAGCATCACACAGAACCCAATTTATGGACCACAATGCCAGCTTTTAGGCCCAGGAGAACCGCATCCTTAATTCAGCAAGCACTGGTCACATGCTAATGCTCATTATCCATCATTATACATATCTGATACTTTATGTGATTTCAGAGTATTTGTTTGGCTTACTGTGTGTTACTTTCCTAGTTCTGCACTAAAGCATTTTCTTTTTTAATTAAAAAGTTTGGTTGTTAATTATTTTGCCTTTTGTTTATGAACCAATTAATACTTTTCCCGTAGTTTACATCCCCAATAGTTCTCATCTTCACTTTGCCAACCTGCATTACAAAAATCACAATTTCTTCGGAGAACAGCATGTTCTATTGGAATCACTTGAAATAATGTCACAAATTACTCTTGGAGATCCTGGGAGCCAGGTGTGGCCCTGTACTCCACTCAGCTCCTTATTGCTCTTGGCATTGCTGCAAATTATGCTCAGATTGTATTAGGCAGACGTGACTTATTTAGGTTTTCGCCTGCCAGAAGAGCAGTCCATGCCCTCTTTCTGCACATCCCAACACACGCTGTTAAACATCAAAATGATGGCCAGCTCCAATCCCTTTCATTTACTGTCTTTCCCTCACTGAGGTTCAGTTCCTGGCCCCCTGTCCCTGCTCTTTTAGGTTCCACTACCTAGCACACTATCTGGAGGACAGCCTTGGAATGAGATTCTGAGCAAACGGATTTATCCTTTTCTAGAGGAGTTATTGTCAAAATCCGTTACAAATTTGAAGAAGAGGCTGTTGATGGCCCTACCCTTGCTTTGAAGTCTAAAGGAGCTTCGTAGACAAAAACAAAATTTGATGAACATGTTTTTAAAATAATTTAATTGTAATAACTTGTATAATCATGATATTATAGATACTGACACTTTCTAAGGGCTAAGCATGCTGTATGTGCTGAACAATTTGTGTGTGTTATCTTAGTTAATATTACGGCTCTGTAGAGACCTCTCTTCATTCTCAGTTCTTGGATGACTCACAGGAACATGAACTTATCCAGCATCACTCAACTGCTGGATGGTGAAACTGGATGATGGGAACCTTAAGGAATCCGCTTCTGTATTCTGTAGTTTGTAGTCGCCGTCCCTCGTAACAGGAGAAGGAGATGGAAGAGGTGACTAAAACAAGCCCCTCTCATGGGAAGGTACACTGCATTCTCATCTTCTTTTTGGAGGCAAATGAATTGGTTGTAAGTGACATGGGTGTGGTCATTTAAAGTCTTTTAAAATATAAAATCTATTTCTTCTTATTTATTCAAAAGATACTGCTTGGGCAAACATCTACTACTTGCCAAGCTATAATTGGGTAAAACGTACGGGTAAGAATGAGTGCCTTTCTTTTTTCCAAGTGGTCTCCTCAGGTAAAAGATATGGCCTCAGAAACAAGTGTGTATAGCAAGTGTGAAGGGACACAGGCAGAAGGATGAGGAGACGGGAAGACACTCCACTGGACTCTGACACTCTGTCAGCATCACCAGATGTTTGCATAATATCCCTGGCAACTTGGCTTCTTCAGAAAGACTCTTACACTCAAATTTTAATCAACTCAGCTTTTTTTTTCCTAGGTTAGAAGGAAGTAAAATAAGTATGGAAACCCCCATTGAAAGATTATTACACATAAGCTGGAGAGATGTCTCAGTAGTTACGAGTGCTTCCTGCTCTTGCAGAGGACCAGAGTTCAGTTCTCAACACTCATATGAAGCAGCTCACATAAGTCCAGCTCCAGGGAACTCAGGGCTAGTGTTCATCCTCTGTAGCTGCTGACCCACACCCGAATGGACACACACATATATACACACACATACACATAAGTGAATAATAAGCATATAGACACACAGATAAATGAATCATAAAGTATTTTAAGAGGGGATTTCTACAATGATTTTACTTCAGGAGAGACCATGGGAAGAAAATAGGGTGGTAATGAAGAGAGATACAGAGAAGTGAGCAGATTTGAGAAATGTAGCTAAGTGTTAGTTTGAATTTCATGTATCCAAATCAGCGCCATGTATAATCTTAAACATAATTTTAAAAAAGAGTGCCTCTACATCTCTAAACTGGAGAAACATTTCTGTTTTAGTTGAATGAACAGTTTAATGGGGAATTTTTCTTCATTTTGTTGCTGCTATGATTCTTCAGTGATTAATGAAATTTCATATATTTTTAAATATTCTGGTTTGATCTTGGAGCCATGAAGTAAAAGATGGATTTATTTTTAAACCAGAATTCAACATAATTTAGGAAAGGAAAAGCTTCCTTTATAATCACATTCAGAACCAAAACAAATTTTAAAAGCAAGCAAATTATCCTAAGAAAATAAACATTTAAAAACATTCAAAGCAGAAGTCTGGACACATTTCAGCAGCTGATACACACAGAGGAATGTCTGGAAATGTTAATATCTTCCTGATAACATTTGTCTCTTGGAGAAAAGGAAATTCAAATGGCTTGTGGAAGTCACGAAGTTGTCAAACTCTAGTTTCCCTTAAGAGCTGCCTCAGGAGATTGTCTCCAGGTAAGGTTGCTGTCGTTGTTATTGTTCACAGATGGCACTCCAGTCAGGACCTCCCCACCCAGCACAGTACTGACCGACCGGTCGACTGACCGACCGACATACTGTGCGGTCGTCTTCCTAGCCTCTCCCACCCAATGCCAGTAACACCCTCTTCCACTCGTGATGCTGATAGCCAAAAACCATCCCTAGACATTGACAAATATCCCCCCAGGGGAAAATGGCCCCAATTAAGAACAATTGCTCTCAAGTCCTCTCTGTCCTTGAAATACCATAAATGGGGGAAAGGGTGGGGTGGAGTGGGGAGAGCGGGAAGGGAAAGTGAGAAGTTGCCTAGTTTCTCATACAGATTCTAACATCTCCTCATTATTACTTTCACCATGTTTATGCCCTTTTCTCAAAAAAGTTGAGCATCGTGTCCTTATCTCAAAGTCTGCCATTGCGATGAGGATCTTTTCTGTTTCTGCTTTCAGTTGGATTTTTCCCAGTTCCCGGCAATACTTTTCATGAGTGGACGCTGTACTCCCAGGCTCTCTTCTGGTCTTGCTCATAAGCAGATTCAGCTGGTGGAGGGATGGCAAAAGAATGGAGTTGAAGGAACAGAAGAAGTCATGTCGAGCTGCCGTGTCACTTCCACGGCTCTTACTCCTGCTAGTTAAACTCTTCCTCAGCTTGCCGTCCCTCTCTCGATTCTGTCTTCGACCGCATATCCCTGGATCTCAGCGATATCTCCATCCTTTGCCCCTACATAGGTTAGCAGTGTCTTCCTGTTGCTTATCTCTGGTTTACCTCTCATTGACAGGGCACTAGATAACTTTCCCACCCACCTAGGTAGCTAATTGCCACAGAATGAATTATGTCCCCCTACATTCTGTATTTTTAAATTAACTAACTAACTAACTAACTAACTAACTAACTAACATCACAAGCACTATCCTTCCTCCTGCTCCCCCTTTACTGAGACCCTCCCCTTATCCTCACTCCCGTTCTACTTTAAGAGGGTGGGACCCTCCTTGAGCATTCTCCCTCGCCGGCGCATCAAAATCTCCAGATACACCTAATCTGCAGAGACTTGATACATTCAGTATTCTAATGCCCTAATTCCTACTATGGAAGTATTTGAATAGGAAATAATTCATGTTAAATATGATCCTGAAGTAGAACTTGGATCTGATAGCACAATTGTCCTCTAGGAAAAAACATAACAGATCACAGGCTCTCTACTTTTCCTTTTTTAATCCCCCTTCCCAACATGAGAACATAGCAAGAAGTTGTCTACAATGCAAAAAAAGTCTCCACCAAGAAATGGACTTACCAGCACCTTGGTCTTATATTGTTTGGCTTCCAGAACTCTGAGGAATTCTGCCCTTTAAGCCACTCTATCGGTTGTGTTTTGTTATGGCAGCACACAGTGCCTGGTGTGTTCATCTGTTTCTTATGCTATGCCTTCATTATCTGAAGGGGCTGGAGAGCTTGTTTTCCTACCAAGTCTGACTAACAAAGGTCTTGACATCACCAAGACAATATACTATTTACTGAGTTCCCAGCCTGTGCTACAAATTATGCAAAATAAATTTTGATACTTTTCTTCAAACACATTGTAAGTTGTTTTTTATTGTTGTTGTTGTGGGGGGTTGTTTGTTTGTCTTTTAAGTGATTGTCTTACTTGGTTTCTCTCAAGATCAGAAGAAGGGAATGAGTCAACCATATTTATCGTGAATGAGAATAAATGATCTCAACTACCTTAGATACTGTGATATAAAGCATACTGGTTCTGAGTCATTTGGAACCAGTCATAATTCCCTTACTTCCTGTGCGGCCCTAAATTAGTCTCTCTAGGCCACGCTTTGTGTGATTGAAAACCAGTCTCGTGATAGTTACCAGGGTAAGAGGGTTAAGAGGTTCTGTGTTAAGAGTCTAGAATATGTTTAGAGATTGAAAAAAACACACAATAAATCTAGACCTCTTAGCTATCACTTACCGTGGACTAGCTGTATGCTTAACCACTATGTAGTAAGGATATAGACACAAATAAGAAGCGATGCCCTCAAAGAGTTTCAGTATACAACAGGAATTATAAAAAGATGGCAAATTAATAGGCTGGTATGTTATCAGGAAGCCAACTTGATGGACTTTGGGCTTTGGTCAAGGTCTGAGTTTCACTTCTGGCAATCACTAACCACTTGAGTCACAGTCACGGTCAAGTTGCCTTACTTCTCTGAGCCTTCATGGTCTTTCCTGGAAAATAGGCGTAATTGTGGTTTCTACTTCACAGGGATGTGTGGGAAGAAGTGAGACAATAAATGCAGAGTCTATTACGGAGCTCTTGGCAGATGACACATTTCCACTGAATAACTTTTATCATTAATGAGGGAGCATAGATTAGGGGTGTCCAACCTCGCAAGGATGCCCCCCAATTTTCTACTCATTACCTGACACTTTGAGCCACTTCACAATGACTGTCTTCTGTGGCTTTTCCCATGCTCAGAAGAGGAGAATGAGTCTATGATACTTTTCTAGTATGAGAGTAAATAGTCATGGCTACTTTAGAAAATGTCTTGACAAAGTCTATTAACTCTTAATTCATGCATACAAATCAGTTCCACACCTGCATGTACACACACACACACACACACACACACACACACACACACACACACAAGAACATTTATGTCAGTGTTATTGGAATAATACAACCAAATGCCCATTGGCAAAAGAATGGGTCAGTGCATTGCAGTACATCCCATACTTTCAAATCACATCACAATGAGACTAAGCTACATACACATGCCACAATATGGATCCCATAGACAAGGAACTGAGAAAGAAAGCCAGAATGGGCAGCTTCTTATTCTACTTAGAGGAAGTTTAAGAACAGGAATATTGATCTATGGTCACAGGAGTCAGAGCAGGTATTACTATTTTAAAAATACTAAGTGGACCAATGAACTGATACATGTTTCTCTAACCATGCAAAATAGAAACACTTAATGTGGTTTGCAATGTCCGAGGTGCAAATACACCCAGCATCTTGGACTGCAGGGTCCAGCTTACCTCAATGAGTAGATTTGTAAAGAGATACAAATGTGAATACCCTGCTCTGACTAACAGAATTAGGAGGTGGCTTTAGAGAGCAACGTGGGAAGCTAAGACTCATCCTTGGACAGGGCTTTCACGGGTGCATGGACAGCCCCAGAGTTCCACGCTCATGAGTTATTCATTTTGCTGTACACTATATTTCAGTAGAATGTAAAGTTAAAAACAGACTTCTACAAACTAGAAAGAAAACTTAGTTCTAACTGTTGTGTCCCACAGGAAGATCTAGAGAGGTACCAGGAGGTCTAAGGTTAAGATACGGGCACTTAGAGTACATCTGAAGCAAAACACAGACACCATAAAGGTAAAAAAAGATTTTTTTTTATAATATGGTGATTTACACATCGTTAAGTATTTCAACTTTAGACAATCTCATTATCAGCCATTGACATATCTGATGAAACAGAGCTGTGGTTTTGAGAAAGAAAAAAAATCCCAGATCCCATATTCACTGCCCTAGAGTCTGTGATCTTGTCACTTAGAAATGTGCTTATTCCACTGGGACGCTCCAGATGATCATCCCTCGAGGCACAGAGCTACTTGGACACAATGGCCAGACACCAAAAAGCATCAACACCAACACTTTTTATTGTGAGAAGAAAAAAAAACACAACCATTTGTATTATATCCTTCACAGTTAAATACAATGAATACCTGTAAAGATATCTGTAGTCTGCCTAAGTAAGACACTTCAATAAGACATTTATTTACAGTATTTGAGTATTTAATGTCACAAAGCCAAAGCAAAAACTCAAATGGTGTTTATGATGACTAGGTAAGGCCGCAGATTCATTTGCTTCCAATCTGGCAGTACAGCACCATAGAAAACACCAAACCGAGAATCTAGAAATAAAGCACATAAAGCAGAGGGTTAACGTGGACGCTAAAGTATACCACGGAAAATGAAACTGTCTACTGAGTGGGAAACTAATATTGAAGACTGGGTACAGATGTCTCTTCCCCCTTCTGTCTGTCTGTCTGTCTCAGTCTCTCTCTTTCTCTCTCTCTTTCTCTCTCTCTCTCTCTCTCTCTCTCTCTCTCTCTCTCTCTCTGTGTGTGTGTGTGTGTATGCATGTGTGTAAGTGTGTCAGCTTTTTCCAGCCTGCCAGCCAATCTTCAATGACCCTACTTAATTGTGTAGCATCAGCTACTACTCTGGGATGGAGCCTCCTCTTGTGGTACGCATGCACGTATCTTTCTGCAAGCATTTCCCTTTGAGTTCTGGGTACCAACAGCCAGCAGGAACTAAATATACTTATTGATTCCGTTGAAAGACCACGGTCGTCTGGTTTGGATCATCTGCACAGAAATCAAGGACTCTAAAATTTCTTCTACTAAAGTTTTAGGCAATGCTTCGAAGTGAAAAAAAAATTAAGTGAATTTTTGAAGAAGGAAAAAATGATGTACTTGTAAACTATGGGTAACAGCTTAACTCTGGAATTTTCTTTTGAAGTCACAAAACACAACTGAAAATCTTGGGCGTGAATCCCATCTTCCAAGGGTAAGGACTGTCAGAGTCAGCTCTAATTGGCTCTGTAGTTGGTGACTTAAAGGCTTTGGTTTTGATGTAGAAATGATAGAAACGATCTGTGTGTAGTTAGATGAAAATTGTAGCCCTTTCCTGTCTTCTTTGAAAGGAGGTTGGGGGACAGAGAGATGACATTTGCTGAGTCATCTTAAACACTCTTACAGTGCTGACTTTCTCACTGACATCCTCCTGGAAGCATATTTCAAATGAGAACTGCTGTCAACTCTTTTCTGCCTTAAAAGAAAAAAGAGCAAAAGATAGCAGTTCTCAAGTGTATTCTCTTTCATTCAGGATGTTCTGAGACGCAGGGCTCAAAAGTCATTTAATCGTTTTGCCTTTATCCCAAACCTTATTACCGGGAAACAAGAAATAAAGAAAAGACCAAAAGACCGAGCTCCCCAGCATCTACAGTCTTTATTGCCTTGAGATGGATACCTGCCACTCCTTGAGATAGGGCGGGCCTTATCTTGAAGTGCTGAGTGAGACACTCTCACGTGGTTGTCTATATCAGCCTTTTATCACTAATAGCACACTTCTTTCATTTCTTTATATCAGGTAAGAACATTTGTGTTCAGAAAAACAAAAGAGAAATTAACCATTTTATGGTGTGTATATTAAAACTTACACCAGACTTGCTGCTCAAGGTGTTTATAAATAGACTCCCACATGCTGAGGCTGTTTTTCCAAAAATGATAAAATGGCCGTTTCTCTGATTGGCTCTGTTCCTGTGAGGTAGCCCTTCCTACTTTTAAGTGGTGGATAGTCACGCTATTTGATAATTTTCATTTAGTGAATGTAAAACTGAAAAATGCTCACCACTTTTTAATAAGAATAATAATCTGCTTATTTAACTCTAGATAAGGATTCCAAACATCCATAGATAATTTTTTTTTAGAATCAAGTATAAGCATCTTATCTGAGTTTCTAGTATGCACTCTGAGAGGAACCTGTTGGGTACAGCCTTAACAAAGCTTCCATCTAAGATATAAATATGAAACATGTTTCTTTTTTTTTCTGATAAGATGTCTGCATAGATTTTCTGCATTAGGTCTGTGGGAAATTGATTCTATTTCCTGAAAAATATTTATGAGAAGATATTTTCTCTCTATGCATCTTTGTGTTTCCTTGAAATTGGAAGCAGAGAACATAAGTGCTAAGAGGCTCACCTAACGATTCTAAGACAAAAGTCTAATTGGGGCCAGCTTTCTCTGATTGGATACCAGAGGACCATTTGCAAAGGTCTCTTTTGAATCAGGCACTGAATATTTTTTTCTTTTACATCAAACTCTAGAGGGAAGACAGACTTAAGATTGGGAAACCAAACAAGAAAATTATCCAACAATTCTTTCAATCAGCTCTCCTCCACAGCTACAGATAGGCCAGGTATCAGACTTTAACTCTCTCACTCAAGGCTAAACATCACAACAGCAGCACACCAACTCCATAGTGGTAAATTACTTTATATAGCATTTTTATGTAGCTATTTTACTGGAAAGACGAATACGAGAATTAAAAACGCCCTTAAGTGTGTAACAAATACAAAGAGTATATTGAATCCATGAAATATTGATATGTGCTGCTCCTTTGGCAACCATGTTTCCCACTCACTCTGTTAAGATCCCTGGCAATAACTTTGGCTATGATAGGCAAACCACCAATTTTTCCAATCAATCATGTCCTCCTTACTTTTGACTCGGCTCCAACAAACCTCTTAAAAGCGTACGTGAGCTGTATGCTACCACAGTCATCCCTCTAAATTGGACTCTAGCATGAAATGTAATACTTAACCTCATTTAAGGCCTGATCTCCCCATCTTAGATCTTGGTGATTAAGCCCAGGTCTCTGAGCTTTATTAACCTTGCGCTCACCGCCAAGCTGTGTTCTCAGGAGTGATTTAAGTTCAACCCTGTGGAAGCACAAGTGTGTGTGTGCCATATGTTTCTGTGACAGTGTCTTCCTCACCCTTGTAGCCACTGTGTCTAAGTTATCCTGATGCCAGAATACAGAGTAAAGGAACAAAGAACAGGCGACAAGTGTCAGGATCTAGAGAAACAGACCTAATGCAGAGGGACTTTTGACTTTGACGCTCAATCAGATTCA
Source organism: Mus minutoides (assembly GCA_902729485.2). Lineage (NCBI taxonomy): Eukaryota > Metazoa > Chordata > Mammalia > Rodentia > Muridae > Mus > Mus minutoides. The sequence continues at coordinate 51,900 of CACVCL010020204.1, read as the reverse complement.
AAGAAAGCCATGCTTCACCAACACAGGCTTTTAAACCTAGGCTATGAGAAAGCTTGTTTGGTTTTTTGTTGTTGTTGTTGTTTTGGTTTTGGGGGGTTTTGTTTTTTGTTTTTTTGGATTTTTTGTTTTGTTTTGCTTTGTTTTTTATTTTTTGTTTTTTTGTTTTTTTGATACTAGCAGTACCTAGGTTTTTTTTTTTTCTGACACTTGGCTGAGAAATGCCACAAGGAACCACTTAGAATATTATCTCGATTTACTCTCAAGAGAAATTCCTACCAAGTGGTGATGTGACAGGAATTTGCAATCTGCTAAAGTGCCCAAAGTGACCAGCACTCAGCATTCCAGGAAAAGGGAGTGAACATCACTCAGCAGGGAGATTCTCCACAGTGTTCAAATTCTTGCTGCCGGACTTGCGACTCCAACACATTTGATACCTCCACTTCTCAAGATTGGAGATAATTCCATAAATGCTCTTTTGAAAATGTTTTATTTCATCTTCTTGGCAAATATCTGGAGGCCATATAAAAGCTCTCCTTCGGGTCGTGTAAAGAAATGCCAAGGAGTCCATCAAGATCAGAATTCAATGGAGAATATATTTGTCAGCATCAATAATTGAGTTAATGGAGTGATACACCAGCCTCACCCAGAGCTCTCCTGGAGACCTCTCCAGGTCTGCTTAGAGTACCTACGCCAGGTAAATATGAGGAAATGACTTAAGATGTTTAGACATTTTCAGATTTCTCTAGAATGAATCTGAGGAACTGCATTTCTTCACGCCTTTGAGTTTAGCTTGTTTTTCCTGTTTCACAATCACGGGTAAAAATGAACTATCACGGGAGATCCTTTACTTTGGATTCCTGCTTTCTCTGGAGCTCACTTCAAGACCGTGTAATAACACTTGTAGTTGGTCTTGATGCAAAGGGGAGACCTACAACTAAGAAGTGTATCGATTTTTTTTCTCAAAACAAGAAGAATTTTAGAAATAGCAGCCTCAGCCCTTCTTGGTTTGTAGGAATATAATCCTACCTACTCCAGTCTCAAGAACGATTCAAAGAGATGCTGCGTCCTGGGTAGTGTCTATTTGGTGCTTTTAATTCACTATCAGTGAGGTTCATGACGAGCATGTGTTACTGCCAAGGTGAAGCCTCTGCTAGGTCCAGGTTCCTGAGAGAGGGGGTCTTTGGGAGCAGCAAAAACAAATGACTCGAAGTCAAATCATGGGTCCAAGCTGGTAGCTTAGGTTCTGCTGGGATAGCTTTCCAGATTGCTCTTGTGTGTGAGTGAGTGTGTGTGTGTGTGTGTGTGTGTGTGTGTGTGTGTGTGTGTATGTGTGTGTGTTCTGCTCTGCTCTAGGCAGCCTTTTCTTGCTATTTTAACAACTCTCTGGTTGAGACAGATAGCTTTCTCCTCTCTCTGCAAGTAAAAATTCTAAAAGCTCATGGGTTTTCTGACCAAAGTCAGAAAAACTGCTATAAAAAAATGTCTTGGTTCTTCCAACCAAGTCAGAAATCCTGTTAGAAAAATTTAAAAAACAATTCTTGGGTTCTCTGATCAAAATCAGAAAGCCAGAAAAAAAAAATTCTAAAAGAGCTGTGTTCGCTTTTCAGACGGGCTTCTCTGGATAGCTGCTGGAGAACCTTCTAAAAGAGCAGTGTCAGCTCTCTAAGCAATTCTTGGGATTTCTGACTAAGAAATCTTGTTAGAAAAAATTCGAAAAGAGATGTGTTTGCTCTCCATGGATTTTTTTCCCGCCAAAATCAGAAATTCTGTTAGAAAAAAAATCTGAAGAACTGCTATCACTATCTGCTGGCTTATCTCATGCAGACCAAAAGCCCAGTTTTTTTTTTAATTTACATATCAATTCTGTTATTTATTCCAGGTTCCCTTATGATCATCCTATGAATCAGCCTCCTCTTTCCCCAGCCCCTTAATTCTTAGGAGACAGCAAACACACATTTTCTTTTAACACTGCAAAGGAATTCAGAGTTCTGCCTGTCTATCTGTTAAGCCAAGACACTAAACTAGCTGGGTGGGATCCTATACTGAAATTACCATTTCTACCACACCTGGACCTAAATTAGCTCTGTCTCAGGCTGACCTTGAACTCAGGAATCTGCCTGCATTTGTATCTGTCTGGTTTTGTATCTTTCTGACCAGCTGGCTCACAGAGCAGCTGCTTTGTCTCTTTAGATTCGTGAATGCCTGCATAATTCATATTGCACCCTTATATTTTGCCTAGTTGAGAAATCATTTATTTTTGAACTCATGTTTTTAGAGTTCTTTTCCACAGCCTTAAGTGCCATCCTGAAGGTCCCAGTGTTTACCATCTTGCTGAGACATTAGCCACACCTCTGCTGTCTCAGACTATCTTGGAGTCCTTATCAGGGAGGACAGTCCTCCAAGGAGGAGCGTGAAGGTATGTACAATATTATGCAAATAAGCCTTATTGCCCACAGCAGCCATGGACACTACTGGAAGCCCATACCTGTTGGCCTTGTCCCAGGGGCAGGAACCATGTCATTCTGTCCCCACCCAGGTCATGCTGAACTCCCATGTTCTAATGTTACAATTATTACAATATGCAGAGGTGATCACATTGTTATACTGTACCTCGATAACTGCCAGTCCAAAAGCAATTCCAATGACAATAATAATGTTCTTTTCAAACAGATCTTTGATCAAAGAAAGACAGGTCTGTTGGGAAAAGAAAAAGAAAGCATTGCTTTTAGTGAAATTTTGATCTCATATTAGGTTGATGTTTTCATATTGGTACCAAGGTTAACAAAGAGGAATTGAACTATTTCTTCTACTCCTAGCCTTAGCTTTTACTCTTACTCAAATAGCTAAGTTGCATTTGAGCCATCGTTTCTTTTTTTGTTTAGCTATGTAGCTCCTAACTGTTGGGACCAACACTCAATAGAGTGACATGGGTAAATCAAGTAGTCCAGCACAAACCTCAGGTTCAGGAGTAGCTGGCCAATGCATAATGGACCCCACTTAGTTTTTGTGTGCTTTTATTTGGTTGCAGTTTGGTAGGGGGTTGGGTTGGGGTTACATTCTTTTCTTGGGGGTTTTGCTGTTGTACTGGATTTTTGTTTGTTTGTTGATAAAGAACTTAAAATTGGGAGGGTAGAATAAGAAAAAGGATCTGGAAGGACTTGGGAGAGGGGAAGAATATGATCAAAATAGATTTAAATTAAAAATATTTTAAATATTAAAAATATAATAAAATGATTTGACAAAACTTTAAAAGAAATTAATAACTCAATTTGTAACACAAACTATAATTTTCATGAACAAAATAATCACAGATTATGTGGGTAAGTGACCTGTAGCAGGGAAGTCTAGTGTTAAGATTCTAGCTATGTATAGTGCAGATATTCCTCTGAAAGTCAAGAGAATGTCAAGTCCTCTAATAATAAATATGACTTCTATTTTTATCTTTAAAGGATCCACTATGTGTGCTTTTATGATATTGCTTTAAGAAAAAGTTTAGAAAGTCGTTTCTCTGATACATTATTTTGAAATGTATTCAAATCAGCCTGGAAATCTAACTTTAAAAAAGTTCAGACAAATTATAAACATTTTTTTTATTTTTTTATTTTTGGTTTTTGGTTTTTCGAGACAGGGTTTCTCTGTGTAACCCTGGCTGTCCTGGAACTCACTTTGTAGACCAGGCTGGCCTCAAACTCAGAAATCCGCCTGCCTCTGCCTCCCGAATGCTGGGATTAAAGGCGTGCGCCACCATGCCCAGCTTATAAACATTTTAATTTCTGAAAATTACAAGGATAACTTTTTTAAAATAGAAAATCACTGCACAATAATAATCTGTATTATCATGAAATATGTCTTCCCTGTGACACCCACATATGCATGAAGACTAACCAAGATCATATACTATTTGCTAGAAACAGTAAAATAAATAAATACATAAATAAATAATTTTTTAAAAATCTCCGAAGTTGAGAAGGTCTTTCCCAAACTTTAACCCTTAATGTAATGAACTTCTTCATTCACTTCTAATCCAAAGCAGCAAACATCTGAGATGATCATGTTAGTTAGGACCAAGACAGAGATGAATGTCTACATCTATTGATTCATATTTATGATATCTGTCTCCTCCTGCTTCCAAGAAAACAGCGAGCAAAAGAGGGCGAAGAAAAGAAAAGAAAAGGAACCATGGGACTGGTAAGATGGGCTCAACAGGTAAGAGCACTGACTGCTCTTCCGAAGGTCCTGAGTTCAAATCCCAGCAACCATATGGTGGCTCACAACCACCCTCAGTGAGATCTAACGCCCTCTTCTGGTGTGTCTGAAGACAGCTACAGTGTACTTATTTATAATAATAAATAAATCTTTGGGCTAGAGCAAGCAGGGACTGAGCAAACATGGCTGACCAGAGTCAATTCCCAACAACCAGATAAAGGCTCACAACTATCTGCACAGCTACAGTGCATACTCATATACATAAGATAAATAAATCTTAGAAAAGAAAAGAAAAGAAAAGAAAAGAAAAGAAAAGAAAAGAAGAAAAGAAAAGGGAACCATGAGTGGTACCTATTGTCAGGCTTCCTATTTTTCCGGACTTTCACATGACACACTGCAGATTGGACTATTCCATGAAATGATGACCTTCCTTACAGGGTGCTAGGGCAGCCATTGGCTTACACTCAGATGAACTCTGTTTGAACTTTCAGGAGATATCATTTCATAAAGCACTTTTCAGACTGTATTTTGAAGAAAGCCATTTTTCAGCCGAGTCCTCCATCGGACATGGATGTGCACATCAACAGAGCCTATGCGTCCCCTGATCATCCTAAAGAGAAGCTACCTTCATCCATGCCAGATAATGATTTCCATTCTACCTTGGAAATGCTGTGTTAATACAGTTAGGTAGGCAGGAGGGAATCAGAGAGGATTATAAAAGGTAAGAATGAAATAAATTAATTGCTATTATTTTGACAAAGAAATGACATCAGCAATATTGCCCCCTGTAATTCTCTCCCGTGAATTACTGGTTCATATGAGTGACACCTGTACTACCTCAGAGCAGAGCTTCTTTAGCCCCAGTGAGTAGTCTGGAGGAGAGAATCTTTTCCTCTGTGATTTGGTATTTTCTCTCATTTATTAATGACAAATGGTAAATAAAAACAACGCTAGATTGGAAATAACCTTTGGGTAGCACAGAAACTAATGTATTGTGAATTGGAGTAGCTTTGTGAATCGGAGTAGCTTTGGGGAATCTCTCATGACTAATGTATTTTGAATTGGAGTAGCTTTGGGGAATCTCTCATGACTAATGTATTGTGAGTTGGAGTAGCTTTGGGGAATCTCTCATGACTAATGTATTGTGAATTGGAGTAGCTTTGGGGAATCTCTCATGACTAATGTATTGTGAGTTGTAGTAGCTTTGGGGAATCTCTCATGACTAGATCATACTGATTTGCTGAAGCCGTTTTGATGCTACAAAGGTATAATTGGTATAGAGTCATCTCTGAAGAACTGTAAAACATCTGAACATTGATGCCAGTTGTGTTTCTACTAAGCCTTTCCAGGAAGAAGGGATATTATCTATCTATCTATCTATCTATCTATCTATCTATCTATCTATTTTTATTTCATGTGAATTTGGCATTTTGCCTGCGTGAGTGTGTTGGGCTCCCTGGGACTGGAGTTACAGATAGTTGTGAGCTTGCCATGCTACAAGTTGAAACTGGGTCCTCTGGAAGAGCAGTCTTAACTGATGAGCCATTTTTCCAGCCACGGTGTGAAAATCCTTGTAATGAAGAACACGTGGCTTACAAGAGGTAGTCAGTGAGCATGACGATTAGTCACAGTTTCATTAAAAAGTACATGAAAAAAATAGGTTTGGTACCCACAACTCAGACATTTTAGATGCATATAACATATAGAAATGGAAACTCACCGTTTAAATTGATTTCAAATACTCTAAGCAACTTCTCAAATGCAACAATAAGTAGATAAATTAGCAAGTACATTTAACATTTAGAAGCTGAAGTCTTAAATATCAAATGCTTTATTTCTAGTTAAATGGATTCTTGGAAAAAGATTATAACTAGGAAAAAAAAGACTGACTTTTGAGAACTAAAGTAAAAATATTAATTTCCAGAACTTGAATTAAGATTAAAATGAATAGAGGACAGTAATTGTAGTGACCAAAGACAGAATAAAATAAACTTTTATGTTAGCTTGCACTTGACCTAACTTTGACCCATGAAAGTTTGACAAGAAAAGCTTATAGACAAAAAAAAAGACTTTCATTTAAAAATATCTTCTTTCACAGTTAATAAAGAATAGCTTTTTATTTGAGCAACTGAATATTTTCATATTAAAGTTCCCATGGTGCTTGCTGTATTTAAGTTTTTACAGAGACAGTCATAGAAAAGAATATATCAGAACTATTGATTATGCCAAATTGAACCTTATTCTCACCATTGGATAAACAGAATCTCCCATATAAGTGTCACAGCCGGTTCCTGTACATTGACATGACTCTTTTGCATCTTGAAAATTACTTCCCCAGTCAGAAGCTCCATTCTCCAAGCCACAGCACTTGAACTGTGAAGAGAAAGGCAGAAGGAAACTCGGTCATTAACATAACTGGAAACACCATCATACATTTAGTTGCTCTTCTAAATGTTGTTACGGAGATGTGTCTTAGGCTAAAATATAAATTTTATTTTATTTCTGTGTTATGTATATGTGCTTACTTACATATACATATGTGAGTGTCTAGGTGTGTATGTGTACATGTGTGTGTGCAAGCATGAGCATGTGCTGGAGTTATGGCAGGTGTATCACATGTGCACAGTAGCCAAAATACAGTATGGGATCTGTTGGAATTGTGTTTAAGGGAGATACAGCCAGCTGACATGGATGCTGAGACGTGACCTCCAGTGATCTGAGAGCAGCAAGTACCCTTAACCATTGAGGCTCCTTTGTAATACTCTTGATGCTAACATGATATGCCACCTTACCCATACAGAACACACATACGCATAACTAAAATAAAAATAGAGAAATAAAATCCATTTTTAGAAAGGAAGGAATGTTTAATTTTTGGTCTGAACATCAATAAAGCAAAAATGACTAAGAAGTAAAAGTTTGAAGAAATTGAAAATAAAGTTTAAAAAATTTTTTTAATGTTTAGTTTTAATGACAAGAGAAAGAGTCTGGTCTATGTATCCTAGGGTCACACACACACACACACACACACACACACACACACACACACACACAAAGTCAAGTTTTCAACTTAGAAAAATACACATGCTGCTCAAAATTTTTGAAAAATTTTAAAAATAATTGTTTTTCATGGTCTCTGCACCAGAGACATTTCAAAGAGCAGAGAGTTCCAGGACCTCCCTGAGATCGAGTTTTCATAGAGATCTTTGAAATAGGAAAGCAGGCACAAGCAAAAGATCAACATTTCAGAAAACATCATAGCAATGGAAGCACAGACTAAAGACGCTGAAGGGGAAGAGGATGAGGCCGTGGTCCAGGAAGGAGGCACGGAAGTGGGGGTGACAGAGAACGCTATTGGATGAGGAAGAGAAAGGAAGTAACTCCGTCCTCTTCTAACTCATTGTAGTGCCTAACCCTGGTTGTCAACTTGACTATATTTGGAATGAACTACAATCCAGAATTGGAAGGGTCACCAGTGACCCTAAGCTGGAGGCTGGGAGATAGAAGTTTCTGACCTGGATCTTGGTATGGAGATTTTGAAGACAGGGAGATCTCTGAGTTCAAGGTCATCTGGGATTAAAGGTGTGGTGGAACACACCTTTAATCTGGGCTACACCTTCTGCTGGAGACCATATAAAGACATTGGAAGAAGGGAGTCGTGCTCTCGCTCCTTCGCCTGCTTGCCGTGTGAGACTGAGTAACTGCTAGATCCTGGTCAAGTAAATTTCAGGAGAGTCAGGGCTATATAGAGAAAACCCTGTCTCAAAAAATAACCAACGTATGGCTTATCTTGAGTCCCACATCAGATGAGGGAGGGAGCTCATGCCCTAGACTGAGCCTGGATAGCCAAGGGTAGAACCAAACATAAATAGCCCCCCCCCCCAATCCATAAATTGATTCTTAATAATATTCTGCTAGACACATAGACACTGTCCAGTCATCACCAGAGAGACTTCTTTCAGCAGAATAGAGGTGTGGGTACTCTCACAGTGGGACATTATACACAGAAAGAATCTAAATTGGAGATGTCCATCAAGTCCTTCTTCCTAGAAATTGGAGAACCCCAAAGAGGGAAGAGAAAGAAAGAGACAGAGAGAGATTGGGGAGAGAGAGAGAGAGAGAGAGAGAGAGAGAGAGAGAGAGAGAGAGAGAGAGAGAGAGAGAGAGAGAGAGGAGTGAGGGAGGGAGGGAGGGAGGGAGGGAGAGAGGGAGGGAGGGAGGGAGGGAGGAGTTGGGGGAGAGTCAAGGACACGGGGAGAGCATGGCCCAATGAATGAACTGAACAGGGCTCACTGGGGCTCACAGAGACTGAAGTGGCAAGCACAGAGCCTGCATGGCTCTGCTCCAGGCCCTCTGCATATAAGCTATGGTTGTGCTGCTTGGTATTTTTGTGGGACTCCTAACAGTGGGAGTGAGTGTATATCTGACACTTTGGCTTGTTCTTGGGCTCTTTCCCTCCTATTGGGTTGCCTTGTCCAATCCTCGATAACAGGACTTCTGCCTGGTTCTATTGTATCTTGTCGTGTCTGGTTGTTGTCTCTTGAAGACCTGTTCTTCTTTGAAGAGGAAATGGAGGGGTCATGTGTCTGGGAGAGAGAGGAGGTGGGCAGGGGGCTAGGAGTGAAGGGAGGGAGTTGGGATGTACTGTATGAAAGAAGGATCTCTCTTCAATTAAGAGAGAGGGAGAGAGAGGAGAGAGAGAGGTTTCTAAGGGATAACAACCAAACATAACAAAATAATATATAATAAGATGAAGCAAAAACTTTTTATCAAAGCTGGACACATCAACTTGACAAGAGTCCCAAGAGCAGGCAAAGGAGCCCGAGTCCGCCCTCCTTCCCACAGTCAGGAGTCCCATAAAAACGCTAAGCTAATAGCTATTATATATATATGTGTGTGTGTGTGTGTGTGTGTGTGTGTGTGTGTGTGTGTGTGTGTGTATACAGAGGACCTGGTGTAGACCCATGGAGGTCCTGTGCTTGCTACCTTAGTTTCTGTGAGTGCAAAGGCACCTGGCTGAGTTGACTCAGTGGGCCTTCTTTTTCTGGTGTCCCCCATACCCACTGGCTCTTACAATCTTTCCACTTCCTCTTCTGCAGGATTCCCTGAGCTCTAAGGGAGGATTTGATGAAGACTAAGGATATGATAAAGACTTCCAATTTAGACTCTCCCTCTGGAATGTATTATATGAGAGAAGAATCTATTGAAAGAAAGAAAGAAAGAAAGAAAGAAAGAAAGAAAGAAAGAAAGAAAGAAAGAAAGAAGAGAAAAAGCAAAAAGCAAAACAAAACCATGAAAAATAGGCAGAGAGCTTTTCTTCAATGGTTGTAGTTAGGTAAAATATTATTCACATTTAAAGCCCGTCCTGCCAAAATCTTAGTTGCTGATAATAGGACTGAATACCCTGATTTGTTGCAAGGATAAAGAACAAGAAAATTTATATGAAGTGATAAGCCCAGTACTCAGCATCTAGAATCTGATTTCAGATACATTAACTACTTTAATTTCCTTTTCACTGCTATATTGTTGGTGCTCTGCTCACAGGCAGGGCATAGGCCAGCAAAAGGTACAGTCATGGAGAGGTTAGGGAAATAGTGCCCCTCACAGGAGCTTAGATGGGGACTGGTTCACTTTCTATTTCTGTGCCTGAAAACACGTTTTAAGCAGAATTTTTATAAGCTGGGATGTGTCCAAATAGGAGCTGATAAACAATCAGGGAATCAGTTCCCTGTGATAAATGGCCTAAGAAATCGAAATCGAGGCTGTTTCATCTCAAAAAACAACCTTTGGGAGTCAAACAACAGCTGTTTTCAAGTGAAAAAAAAAGCCACCGTGTTTACAAACATCCATAGACTTCTTTCTCCTATGAGATTCAGAAATAATTAAGATTAAATGAGATGAATTATAAAGTGATTTTTTAATTGAAGAAGAACACATGGATTGCCAGATTAATACATAAGTGGGAAGAACAAAAATGGGTAGACCTTCAACTCAATACTTAAATGCTAGGTAATAAATGTAAAACATTTCAACTGATGAAATATCAGGTTAGATAACATATAAAATTCAGCCCTCCCCTAATGTTCTCTGACAAGCCACATCTGCAGTGAATACTATATGTAATTATTATAATGAGGTTTCTAAAATCTCAATGTGTGGCTAGGAAGCCTCTCACAAAATAAAATTTAGTCATTCTTGAAAGTGTTTGTATTCACAAAGGAAAAGGAATACAGGAAGCACAACTCAAGGATGTGGAATAATTTTAAGACGGGAAGACAGAGTAGCCCAAGGGACCTGTGTTGGACTAGACAAACCTGGTCTGATACAGCTTCCTCAAGAAGTTGAACTTAGTAACGATTAGGTAGAAACCAGATAATTGAAAGTCTTTAGTACCTCCATAAGTTTTTATTTCGCCTTAAAGACAAAAAAGAAGGAAAGAAACAAAGAAAGAAAGAAACAAAGAGGAGAGGAGGGGAAGAAAGGAAAAGAAGGGAGGAAGAGAGAGAGAAAGAGGAGGAGAGAGAGAATGAAGGAAAAGGGCTAGGGGCCCCAACTAAAAAAAAAAGAAAAGAAAAGAAATGCCCTTATGCATTGAATCTTACTTAGAAAAGGGAATAAAATAATCACAGGAGGCAGATGGAGGGAGGGAACTGGATGGGAGAGGGGATGGGGAGGGGAATGGCAGGTTCAGAATCAGATGTGGGGAAAGATAGGAGAGAGGGGCCAGAGGACTGGGAACATGAATGGAAACCAGCAGCTGGCAGGGGCTGAGGGGGTAGGGGCAGGGGTGGGGCATCTCTAGCATGTGCCAGAAACCTGGCTCCCAATAAATAGTCTATAGGGGTGACTATAGCTGAGACTCCTAGCAAAGATATGGATTCTGAAGTGGCCATATTTTGTGACTAGGCATGGCCCAACGGAGCAATAAGGACACCAACTCACCCACAAAACCTTCAACCCCAAAACGTGTTCTGTCTACAAGAAATGCAGGGACAAAGATGAAGCAGAGTGTGAGTGAATGGTCCATCAATAACAGCCCAACTTGAGACCCATCCTATGGGCAAGAACCAACCTCTGACACTATTAATGATGTACTGTTGTGCTTGCCGAGAGGAGCCTAGCACAGCTGTCCTCTGAGAGGCTCCACCCAGCAGCCAGTGGAAACAGAGGCAGAGACCCACAGCCAAACATTAGATGGAGCTCAGGAAGTCTTGTTGGGGGAAGAGTTGAAGGAAGGATTGAGGAATCCTAAGAGGGCAAGAACTCTACAGGAAGACCAACAGAGCCAACTAACCTGGATCCTTGGGAGCTCTCAGAAACTGAACCACCAACCGAAGAGCAAGAGGATACATGGGCTGGACCTAGACCCCCTGCACATATGTAGTAGATGTGCAACTTGGTCTTCATGGGAGGTCTCCCAACAACTGGAGCTAGGGTTATCCCTAAATCTGTGGCCTGCCTGTGTATCCTATTCTCCTCACTGGGCTGCCTTGTCTGACCTCAATGGGAAAGGATACACCTAGCCCTGCAGAGACTTGTGCCTGGATGGGGTAGTACCCAAGCAGGGCCCCCCCACAATGTCAGAGCAGAAAGTGGGAGAGGAACAAGAGAGGGCGACCTGGGAGGAGGGGGCAGTGATCTGGAGGTGAAGTGAATGGAAGGAAGGAAGGAAGGAAGGAAGGAAGGAAGGAAGGAAGAAGGAAGGAAGGAAAATCCTGTGTATGTGAACTCAAATTCCAACCCTTTCATTTGTTATCTGCCAGCCCCCTCTCAACAGGGTATGCATCAGCATGATGCTACGGTCTGCTTTGGTGTTGTATTCTGACACCTTTATGAAGTGGGAACGGCGCCAGAGGGAATCACTCATGTGATACCCACTGGTTACTGCCGGCTGTGAAGAATAGGTGGTTTTGCAGGACTGCGTTTGTTCCTGAGAGAGTGGGTTACCATGAGAGGGGAGCACAGAGATGAAGAAAGGTGAGGGAAGATGGTAGGATGGATGCATGTGACATGAGACTAGATGGGGCCCAGGAGAAGAGTGAAGGACAGGAAGCAACCACAACACGGTATGTACCAGCACAACACACCGGAAGCTATCCTTAATACTTTGTAGCTTTGTATGCAATTTTAAAAAATTAAAAATCTGAACACTCAAAACACCAAATGTTTAAGTAAAAGCCAACAACTAAAGAGCAGGATCTCTCTACCTGTTAGAATCTTGGTTCTTGTCTCTGGCAATCTCTTTCTATATTTACTTCCACTGCTGTGGTACTGGCCTCTGTGAGGACCTCAGAGAACAGAGGCAATAATGACTCCATGCTATTCAACCTCCAGACGAGCACAACCATCCTCCACCAGTACAACCAGTGGGGGCGCACGCCTTTAATCTCAGCACCCGGGAGGCAGAGGCAGGCAGATGCCTGTGAGTTTAAGATCAGACCTGATCTATGGAAGGAGTTGCAGGATAGCCAGGAGCTACACAATGAGACCTTGACTAAATGAAACCAACTAGACAAGCAAACAAACAAGAACCACAATTAATGACTAATAAATGTCTCTTATATATAAAATACTCAGTCTCAGGCATTTTGTCAAAGCAATACAAAATAAACCGAGACACTAGTTCATAGGGTTGTAAGGGGCACACTGTTAGTTTTAATTTGGAGGAAGGTAGACTCCATAGCACTGCTCTTTTAGATGGTAAATATTAAAGCAATTATTGATTTGACCCATAAATGCTTAATTTGTTGTACATATACCTTCTTAATCTATGTCCTCAATTGCTTTAAATCCTAAGAGACTACTAGAAACTGTTCCAAATACTTTTTTTCTTATTACTTTTTTTGAAATGGCAATTAGTCAAAATTTGCAATATAGACAATTTCTTTTCATAGAATACAACCATTTTTTTAAAATTAAATATTGGGCTGAAGAGATGGCTCAGTGGTTCAGAGCACTGCCTACAAAGGTCCTAGGTTTGATTCTCGGCACTCAACAAAGCAGCTTACTACCACCTATAACTCCAGTTCCGGGGATCCAGCACCCTCTTTGGATTCGCATGTGGTGCACAGACATCCAAGCAGCAAAACACCACACATATAATAATAATAATAATAATAATAATAGTAATAATAATTTTACAATTAAACATTGAATAATTATATTCAAATTCCCAAGTGGCCAAAGCATAAAGCATTCTATTTACCTCCGACTGAAACACAATCATGGCCTTCTGGAAATTTTTTGCCTCTTCGGTGTTCCCCGACAGAAGCTTAGCATTTTCATACAGCGTTTCATTCAGAATTCGGTTATACTGAAAATTGGGAAGAAAAAAAAATATTGTTAAATGAGTCATGTGCGGGGCTTCTGTAAGAGTGTCGCACGTCATCTGTGAACGTACCTCAGGTTTAAAAGCGGCTCCTAGGACGCCTGCTGCCACTTGCAGAATCAGAATCAGGAGCAAGCCGATAAAAAACTGAAAGACAAGACAGGGATTCGTTATCCTCAGAGCAGCGGGTAACTTCCAACAGCATATCCAGTGTCACGTGACCCCTGGCAGCCAAAATAGCCTCAGAAGTGGAGGACAAGACTCCGTCTCCTTTATTACACTATGGTGTTGAAGCTACAGATTTGTAATCTATTACTACACAGAAACATCTGCTTCAGAAATGGATCCAGGAAAGTAGTCGCAATTAAATCTCAGCAGAAAGACCCCTGTCTATTCTAGCCTATTAAAGGGAAGTAGGTTTGAAAGCCGAGAGGATCTAAGGGTCGTTTCTCCATTCCTGTTTAAATCAAGGTGAAAACTTGGACAAAACGGTCTCCAAATGGTATCGTCACCGTGGAGATCACTGGAAACCATGCACATCCTGAACTCTGCCTGGAGGATCCAGCCCACATACCAGTTTGTTTGGAAAACAAGGTCCTCAAGTGATTAAATTTCCCAAATGGCAAAAAAGGCCTCCTCGCTCAAGCAGCTCGAGCAGGAGATGTTACTGGAGTCCTGCTAAACTTGTCTCTGCCTTCCTTCATATCAAAGCGCTAAGCACCATCCCTCTCAGACAGGCACAATCCTTATTTTATTACAGAAGCAAGTTTAGGTCATTCGAATTCATTGCCGACAAATAGTATTTTCTAATAGTTTTACAAGATCCTCCCATTTCTTGTTAGCGTATACGTTTAAAAGTGAATGCCTACAAGCTATTCCAGCTTAATCTGCCCTTCTGGAAAATTCTCACTAACAAACCTGATTATCTCCTCTGCAATGTTGTTACACAGCTTGTGCTTTATGACTTGGCTGCGGCCGACACAAATAAAATCTCCTACCATTACTGAAAAGAGCCTCTGCCTCTCCAGCCACACCCAAGACACTCCCATTTCTCAAACACAGCAGCCTTGGACCCCAGGCTTTCTTCCTGGACTTCAACAACACACCCTCCTTCACACAGATGGATTATTCACTTCTACCTCTGGCTTGAAAGCTCTCTCCCTCAACCTTCTCTTCAGCCACCCTCACTACAGTATGATTTCACTGATTCTTCCCACTATGGGGTCTGTGTCTTAGGGTTTTCTGTATCACTGAACACAGTGTCTGACATACAGAAAGATGGCCACGTCATATGACTGACTGAAGGAGTGAAGGCATACTCATTAAAATGTGTCTTCTTTTAGACTCTAAAGTATAGAGTAAACTAAGATTTAAGCCGATAGGTTGGCATATGCTGTGTGAAATTGTCTTTCTGTCCTTCCTCACCTACCTAAGGCATTCTCTGGTTGGCTTTAATGAATAGCTGATGACCAATTAGCTGGGCCGGAGGTAGAAGGTGGGACTTCTTGGAAGGGAAAAAGGAACTCTGGGAAGGAGAAGGAGGAAAGGCCTTTTGTCCTGAGACGTGGGAAGTGACGTTCTGATAACAGGCTTGCAAAGTATAGCTGCTATCTGTGTGGCTGGATGAGGCTAGTAGGTTGGGTTAACTTAGATGAGTTAGTTCAGGGTCTGCCCAGCTAAGGCTTTGAAATATTAAAGGGTTTCTGTGTGGTTGTTTGGGGAAAGGCTGGTTAAGAAATAATTGCAGCCATATTAATTTCCAACATTTATTAATGTAAACAGGACATAATGATATTTTAATGTACACTGATGTAATCCAAAACCTATGCCATAGTATCTTCCATAACCAAATTCTCTAAAATAAATTAGGGTTTCATTAAACTTGGCAAGGCCAAGTCTTGTGACAATCACAGATGACCCTTGGGGTCTGAAGGGTGACATTTGCCTACCAAGAGAAGCATGCAGCGGCTTTCTTTCACAGCTCCACAGCATCCCAGGAAACCCAGAATCATGATGATAGACCCAACCGCAATCAAGATATTCACAGCAACGAGGGGGTTTGTGCCAGAGTTTTCGGACATGATGATCTAGAAAAAAAAAAAAAAAGAAAAAGAAAGAAAAGAATTGGTGTATGGATTCCTTCCCTTGATGTTTATTTTACTCATTTTCCAAATACCCCTTGAGTCCCCACTGGATTTCAGGCCCTGGTCTGAGACCCTGAGAAACTTTGTGACCTAAACCAACAAGAAAAGAGTCCCTGCCCTGGCACAGCTCACATCATATTGAAATGGCGCCACCTTCCTGAGTCCTGTTTCCAGCCTTGAATTGTCCTAGAGTGAAATGGTAGATTTTGGATGGAGGAACAATACTGGCCCTTTAAAGTTGTTTGTAACAGTTTAAAAGAAAAGATGCTTTTAATCCTTTTTTTAATGGGCTCCTTGGTTCACACATTGTATTTTTATACCTAGAGTAGCATTATAAAGTCTTTGTTTTATGATATCCTAAACTAAACCTTTTATCTGACTGTCAAATTATGGGATGTTGAAGAGACTATCTTAGTACTATTAACAGTTTGTGGGCTACCCGTCTGGTGTAATTCAGGTCTTCTGCATGCAACCCAAGTATAATCTTATACATAAACCTCAGAGAGCCCCAGACCCATAGACCATTCATTTTCCTTCACACATTGACAAATGCATTCCTTCATGTGACTGACAGTAGTCAATCGCAGTTAAAGATGGAGACCCTGTGCCAGTGTTACACATGTATACTGTATGTTGTATGCTGTGCACAGTCCTTATGCTACCTGCAGTATCCAGGTACTGGGCTAAGGAAACTCAAGACTCTGTCTTCCATACTCTACCAGAGCACCCATGGGTCTCCTTCTTTAACAGTCAATGCAAAAGCAAGTGGTGCCACTAGTGGTACTTCTGTTTTGAAGGCTTTTAAAATCCATTCATAACCCATAGGAGACATTTATTCAAGTCATTAAGAAGGAGTGTACTTAAATTATGAAGGCTTAAATGGAATTACCCATATTCTACTTGGGGTTCCAATATGTAACAAGTTTGTAACCCCAAGAAAAGTAAGCTATCCGAGCCTTTGGGCCCATTTTCAGTTTATAAGGGGGAAACAGGCCAGCTCTGTGACTTCTAAAGCCTCCTTTGCCTTTAAAATATTTGTGTATACATAATGCTTTAGATTAACAAATTTAAAACTTACTTGTATTCTATTTTATCTTTTATTTGGAGGGAGAGATTTTTGTTTGGGTCATCATTAAGACTGGAGCCAGACTTCTCAGGAGGGAGGATTGGGGTAGATAGACCCCTGTGCTTTTGTGGATGGCCCCTTATCTGTGAGTACATGGGCAACACTCATTGGGCTAGGTGGGTTATTGAAACAACAGCAAAAGTAAAGACAAGTTTTGAGAGGGCTGAGAAGATGACCAGGAAGAGTGAGGGATGAATATAATAAAAAAATACCTTGTATGAATGGATATATATGTATATATATATATATATGTGTGTATATATATATATATATATGAATGTATATATATGAGACTAAGGAATAATATATATGATAATATATTAATATATTATAATATTATATATAATATATATTTATATATATGACTAAGAAATTGCTAAAGCTAGAGAAATCAATGTTAACAAGCAGGCACGAGGTCAAAGACAAAATAGATTTGCCAGGAAACCTCTTCTGTATGATCTCCAGATCATGCTATGAACCTAAACAGGTAGAAGACTCTAGTAAGGTTATTAGAACTCAGGAGAGAAAGCCCAGACACAGTGGTAATTGATGGACTGTCTTCATAGGCAACTGAAGTAGTGCAGCTGGTACTCGTGTGTGTAGGCAGTAGTAAGGGCTGGGGTGAAGCTGACCCAACTGGGTCACCCACTGCCAGGGACCAGGCAGAAAAAAAAAAAGCTGCATACTGACCCAGAAGCAGTCACCAGTGGCAAGTGCTGTGCAACAAACGCCTATTGTTGTTGAAGAGTGAACTAGAAATCTGAGCCCAGTGTTTGTTACAGCTGGAACCCAGCACCGTTACCAAGCTGCCCCATAGAAACAGAGTCTGTGTGTTTCTTAAGAAAAGGGGAGAAAGCCTAAAGGAGGCCTGGTGAGTCTGAAAGATCTTCTCTGGATTCAAAGAGATGTCCTAAGACGAGGGTGGTGCCCATGTTTTTGGCCTTGGGAGCTATTGAATTTATCCACTAAACCATCATCCTCCCAAGGCATGTTAGCAGAAAGAGATGTCACTTTGCTGCCATTCTTATATGTGTTTGTGTTCATGTTAGCCCTTGTAAAATGACTCATTCTATTTTCCTGGTAATAAATTTTAGCCCTTCGCTCAGTGTTGACTCTTGCCCGCTCACTGAAGATAAACAGGAATCAAGCTGACTTCCTGTGAGCCGGGCTGGTTGGTGTCGTCCTGGGACTGACTTTTGTTCTGGGTAAGAAGCTGACAGCAACACAAAGATCTAAATGTAACGGCTGTGGTGCTGCCTCTCCTGCCGGGTCCATCCATTTCTCTCCCAGACTCACATTCTCTCAAGGACAACAGCTCTTTTAATCAGTTCAATGTGTGTTGTCTCTTAACAGACTAAACACCCCGTTTGCTTAACAGAAACACTAGGGAGAAAGAAATGTTGACCACAAATCAAATAATGGTATAAAATTCAGGCTGTAGATTTATCTTCAAAAGTCTAAAATACTCTCAAAATAATGGTTGGTTGTTAGTCTAAAATATTCTCAAAATAATGGTTGTTTGTTAGTCTTTGTTTTTAATTATGAGCCTCAAATCCAAGTCAGGCAGATTGTATGCACCTTCAAAACCCTCTTCCTGCTCTCAGACATCAGATCCTGCAGCCATCAAGCATTGAGAACCACGTTTATCAGTATAAATAATAAATGGAATTCTGATGAACTGGGAGGCAAGGACCTGCTCCACCCAGCCTCTCCTAGCTTACTCACTGGCTAAAGTACAGAATGAGGAAATGGCGCACTGCCTTGGAGTGGCTCTGGGATAGAGGATGGTAAATACAAGAGGGAGCGAGAGAAAGAGAGGGAAAGAAGGACGAGAAGGAGGAGGAGGGAGAGAGAAAGGAAAGGAAAGAGGGAGTGTATTTATGGAAAATCTACCCATATTTTTAAAAGGATACAAACTAGCTTCGTTTGCTTTTAATCCTTCTTTCCACTAAGCTGTGTCCAAAGGCATCGAGTCTCACTATGATACAATTCGTTTAAATCTTTTTAAAGTGTTGTCTTCACTCCCTGGCTTAGTAGTATCAATGTAACATTCGAAGGGAATCAGAATTCTTCTTAAGGGAGGAAAGCTTTTGGAGCCAAACCTTTGAAAAGGCTCTAACAATAGAGATCTGACCTAGACAAGAGCCTGCCTTCACAACCCTGAGCAAACTGCTCTGCAGGAACTGAGAACAGTAAAGAATGCAGCAGGGGGCTCTCTGAGCTGGGAGGGGAGACAGGAGCAAAAATAAGAGCATCCAGAGATGAAGCCAGCGTGCTGCTATTTTGGATAAATCTGGATCAACAACCTGCCCACACCCTGTGTTTTCTTCCTCCTCCTGTGTTTGGAACATGGAATAGAAATAGTATACATACTATTGAATCCAAAGGCTGGGGCTGGAACTGTGCCTACAGACCAAACTTTCAAACCTGGGGAGATGTCCATAAAAGCTTTGTCCCTGGGGTGAAAAGGTATGTAATGGGAGCAGATGGGTCTTTTTAACTGTTTGCACGACCAAGAAGCTGAACAGTATCTGGGTGACACTAGTGTGAGTGAGTCACCCAAGTGTGAGTGACAGTCTCAGGTTGAAATGGTTGCCTCAAGTTCCAGTTGCAAGAGGTAAACGCCACCTGTCCATGAGCTGTGCTGCCTTTGAAATCTGGAGTCACATTCCTCTCCCAGAAAACATCTTGTCTCCTTCCATTTTGGACCAATCACCCTGGATAAGTTTACTTGAGCTTACAGGCAAAACTGATCTATAAATCTTGGCAGCTTCCTGGAGGACAAAGATGGCTAAGTGGAAGAGGGAAAGCCATGCTATTTGATTTTGATTTAAGCCGGCATGTTCAACCATGGGGATCAGACAAGCAGCCATATTGGAAAAACAAAAAAAACAAAAACAAAAACAAAAACAAAACAAGCTGGGGGTGGCATTAGAATAGACATCATGTCAAGACTGTGCTGGATGGTACAGATAAAGGACTCAGAAGAGCAGGCAGGCTTAACACATCTGTGCTCCCATAATCCATTATTGACTACACAGAGGACTGGAATTCTGCAAAGGCAAAATACATTATCTCACCGAGGATAGTAATTCCTCCCATATTTTTAAAATGGCTCAGGGTAAATCAGTCTTCCTGAGGACAAGTGATAGACTGGCCCAATTGGTAGCTTGTAATGGTAGATCTCTACCGAGGCCAGAGAAATGGTTTTCCCTTAATGTACATGGATGCTTCAGTACCCGTAGCACACTCCTCTCAGCTCTCCAGAAGGACTGCACCATGCAAGGCACAGAATAAGTAATTTTGACTTTCTAAAGTAGAAACCCATGTAACCTCACACATGATAAGGCATTTAAGAAAAATGTTATAGGACATTTACTATCTGCCATTATCTGCCTTTGCTTCTCACGATAGAGATAAGAGTTGCTTTGTGTATCTATATTTACCTCTTTTCCGTCTTTGCTTACTCTCACCCATATGGCCAGTCCCAAGATCAGTGTACCACATATCTGTAGAAAAGGGAGGGGAAAAGTAAGAACATTAGACTACAAAGACACAATAAAATACTAATTCCATAAGCCCCACTTTCATGGCTGCTAGAATAGTTCATCAGTACCCAGCCTGTTACATTCTGAAGTGCTGCATAGCAGGATATAAGCCTGGTAAGAATCACCGTCCACTCATAGCATTACGACAAGAAGAGACCTCGGCTAGGCGGTAAAAGGATTTAATTCCAACCACGTGGATTATTTCCTATGATCTAAAGATAAGACACCCTTAATATGCTCCTGGATTTGATGCTTGCATGTTATCTTGAACCAAGAAAGAAAAACATAACTCTCTAACCCTTCAATATGCATTCAGGAGTTCTGAGGAAGATAGACATTTGTAAAGATAGGCAATAGTAGAACATCTGACAAAATGTGACATTAAACAATGATAGTATATATTAATTAATATTTTAAAACTCAAATAAACTTTAAAAAATTATTTTAGGTAGTAAGGCTTACCCAGAGAAAAGAAACAGCAGGAAACAGTATTTAAATTCTTAAATTCCTTTTAATGGCTTTTCCAGATTATTTAATTTGGACCATGGCCAACACATAAAATGTGAAACACATTTTACTTTAGTGTAAGAAAACTCTTGTCTCTCAAGGTTAAAAAAAAAAAACAGAGATATATATAGTGGCCTCAAAAAAAAAATCAAAGATGTATTATTAGATAGATATATTAAGAGCAGTCCCAGTTACATACCAGACATAGTGGGCCTTGGAGGGCTTTCTAGATGTTTCTGACTCTCCATATTCTAACAAAGAGCTATCTGAGTTCTCCAAAACCCAGTGGCCTTGGACTATCATTGCTTTCATACATGCATGGTTGAACCATATGCCTGAGACCCTCGAGCAACCATATGCAAGGACCCTCTAGTGAGTGCTTTCTCATCAAGTTTTTGGTAGAAATAAGGTCAAAGGGCTTGTTAAAAGAATAGGGAGTACATCGAGCCTCTGAGGAGACATGGAATCTCTCCTGCCTCAAAGACCTCAAAAGTCTTCTAAGGCCAAACTGTTTGTTAAGATAAAGTAACCATACCTGATAGATAGATTATAGTCACAAGGCTGAAACTCCAGACCAACTCCTACCCAATCTACCCTTCCTACACACTTTACAAAACTTGCACCAATTATTCTAATGCAGTCAAAAAAATTCTTAGTCCATCAGCAAACAACCTATGCAACTGACTATTTTACATGCCAGCATACATAGATGCTACACAAATAAATCAATAACAGTTTAGCGTTGCGAGCCTCGTTTCCCATTCCTCCCACTAGAGCTAATATTGACAAATAAAGATAAGAGCCCAGGTTCACAGGTGGTAGTTAGCCAATCAGAGGGAGAGAATTCCTGTCAAGTGATAACGCAGCTTTCTGATAGTGATTTTATAATGATCACATTTTTCTTGCTAAGTAATTGATTTCCCTATTCATATTTTTTGTTTTTTTTTCTTCTCCCTTTATAAGTATGTTTATGCTGATCATCTTTCTTAAGTTTTTATTCTTTAGGAATTTGATACCGTTTACTTTTTATCATATTCGTTTTCATCCCCCAACTCCACACCTGCCTCTCACACCACCCAATTTCATGTTCTTTCTCTCTCTCTTAAAAATAAAAACAAAAGAAAATGCCATTGAAAATCATGGCATCTGATTTGTGTTGGCCAACACCGACGAGCCGCCTGGAGTATGTCTGCTATGCCTGATATCACTCCATTGAAGAAAACTGATTTTTCCTCTCTCAGCTGCTATCGTTTGTGAAGAGCTTCCTGGCTAGGGCTGGAGATCTCTGCCCATGTCTCCTCCTATGTGCTGGGATTTTTGTCTCCCCTCGAGCTTGTGCTATCTCAAACCTGCCTTCACTGTCTCTGTGAGTTCCTGTACATATCTACCCTGTCAGGTTTGTTTCCTTAAAGTCACCTGCCACCTCCGGATTTCACGATATTTCTACCCCCTCTTCTGCATTGACCCCTGCGACTTATCCCTCTCCATATTTCCTTCTCTGTCCTCACACCTTCATACTGATTATCTCGATAGTAACTCTGGTCTTTAACTAAAACTAATATCATCTGTGCTAGTAACTATTGAGTATCTGGCACTTGAAAAAGAACACAAAGTTATATAGCAGGGTCTGGAGGGGAGAAATGGAGGAGGAAAATGATGTAATTATATTATGATCTTAAAAATAATAATGAACTCTTATACTTTATTATTACATTATTAATATATTTATATTTTACTAATTAATTATATTTTGTAATTATACTTAATAACACTTGTAACTACACTTAATTACATTGTAATAATTACAATTGATACAATTAAATATTAAATTATTAATACATAATACTGTATTAATTAAACTGCAATCTATATCTTATTTATTTGACCCTCAAACCATATTAGGTTTTCTCAGACAGCGAACATTACCTATAACTACAAACTTGAAAATAAAGAGTACTCACTCATTTCATAAGCGAAGAATATTTTCTCTAATTTCAGTTCCCACAATTAGATCAAATGCATTTGCAGATATTGAAATTGGATAAACTTTCGTGTCTGTTCCCATCACTACCTCTTTTTTCCTATATATTAGTTTTAAAATGAAAATACACTGTTTAAAACATCTTTCTCATCTCATTGGAGAATTTTACATGTAAAGGTCATAAATGTAACATCATTAGGATGTTTGTAAGTGCTACAGCTAATCTTAGAAGTAGACATGTCTTCTATCAAGGTGGTGAACTACAGAGCAGCTCCCTTCCCACTCCCTTAAGATGGGCCATCACTGTGAGTCTGCGAGGCCTCCTGCATCCTGCTCATTTAGCTCTAAGGATGTGTTAAGTTGTTAAGATATATCTAGCTCTGGATATCTGTGTTTGTAAGACTGGAAAGTGAAAGGCGTTAATAAGTTGGCTCTAGGCCTGGCATCAGTGACCACAGAGATCTAACCGGCCCATCTTTACCCTGGTTTTACTTTCAGGAAAAACACTGTGGTTTTCACCCAGTTTTCATTTGACATCTTGGTTTTTACAATTAGGATGTGGTTGGTCAAGATCAGTATTCTGAGAATGTAGACAATTTTGATATTAACAGATGGGCAAGCAACGGTCTTATTCTTATTTCCTTAGACTCTCACATCTCTCACATAAGATGTTGTTTTAATGACTGTATTTAGAAACAGGACGTTTAGAAAATAATGTAGGTTAAATGAGGTCATCAAAAGTAGAATTCTAATCCAGTGAGTTTGAGGACCTTACAAGAGAGATCTGTCTCTGTCCATTATCTTAACCTCTGGGAAGAACCATGTGACCAAATGTGAGAAGGCAGAAGGACCCTCTCTGGACACCCAATGCTCCTGCACCTCAGTCTTAGCCCTCTCAGCTTTCAGAACTGTAAGAAATGAATTTCTCTTGTTTCAACTACCAATCAATGATAATTTCTTATGGAGGCATGGACTGGCTGGTTTTGTGTGTCACCTTGACACAAGCTAGAGTTATCACAGAGAAAGGAGCCTCCCTTGAGGAAATGCCTCCATAAGATCCCACTGTAAGGCATTTTCTCAATTAGTGATCAAGGCAAGACGGCCCAGCCCATTGTAAGAGGTGCCATCCCTGGGCTGGTAGTCCTGGGTTCTATAAGAAAGCAAGCTGGGCAATCCAGGGGAAGCAGTCCAGTAAACAGCACTCTTCCATGGCCTCTGCCTCCAAGTTCCTATTCCAAGTTCCTGTCTTGACTTCCTTTGGTGATGAACAGCAGTGTGGAAGTATAAGCTGAATAAACCCTTTCCTCCCCAACTTGCTTCTTGGTCATGATGTTTTGTGCAGGAATACAAACCCTGACTAAGACAAGACCCAAGCCGATTAAGACAGAATATAGGCTGATATCAACAAAATGTCAGGAAGGGAATGGCAAGACATCATCTGGAACTAACTTACGTTTTGAGCTCTGCTGGACTTGACAGAAACTCCTATGAGTGCCTGAAACCCAAGCTCAGCCTACAGTAGCCCCCAGTGGTCATTAGTGGAGAAGAGTCTGTGTAATCAGCACCAACAGGTTTGATGCCACATGGGTGGGAATATTTGGGGCCTTGTCCATCTAGCGTGGAGGCCAGCATCATTGAGGGTATCGTCCCCTGATTCCCCCAGACTTCTTTCCGTGTGAGAAAAGAAGAGCATAGAGTAGGACTAAAATTATGTTTATGTTTTAAAGACCTACTATGCACAAAATAGGATCATCATTTGAGGAGTGAGTTTTTATATTAAAAAACAATATGGGCCACCATTGGGATAAAAATAATATCAATTAAACTACTGCATACGGACCCTTGCTTATATGTTGGCATAAAGTTTCTTAGTTAATCTTTAGAGTTAGTCCTTCTAGGTAAAAGTGCCCCTGTCAGCCTATGCATGCTGGAAGTGGAGCAGAGAAGAGCCAATGAGCCTGTGTTAGCACACAAAGCAAGAGGGTGGGGAGGTTCAGGGTCTGAGCCACAAGTGGCATGAATAAGAGTTTTTATTTCATTTCTGTAACTGTGATAGAAGAAAGTATTGCCTTATCATAAATTCTTTCTGTATTTATTTCCCCTCTGTTCCAAAATTCAACATGGAAAAGTATTCATCGCGATATGAAATAGTTTCATACCTTGCAATGCCTATGAAATGTTGACTGAAAGGTCATTTTTCATAAGCACCTACAGTTACTTTGAGTCCCTTGTGCATACTAACTCACAGTGATCGAAGGAGGTAGACTGAGCACGGCCATCATTTGTGTAGATGACAAACTGTAAAGTACAGAGAAGCTTGGTCCCTCCAAGGAAGGACAGCTGGTGACAGGGCCCAAGCTCACTGCAGCGGGGTCTTTACACCTTCGCTGTCCCCTAGTTCAGCTGAATAGCATTAACACTGCAATGACAAGCAGCTGCTGTATTAAAAAAGGCCATAGATTTCAGCCACAGTTAACCATTTATTATGGGGCTTTTCAACAGCTGACAGGATAAAATATAATCGTGTCCCATCATTTGTCATGTACCTTTATCCCAGATATGTCTACTTTACATCCAAGCTCTTATAGAGAGAGTGTCTTGTGTATGGATGCATCACCTGTCAATTAAAAAGCCTATGGCCTATGGCTTAGGCAGGAAATAGAAGGAGGGACATCTGGGAGCCAGAAGGAATTCTGGGATAGGGCCAGGTGGCGAAACATCCATCAGGGAAGATGTGAAGACATGAATGCCTGGTACCTATGCATTGGTAACTAGCCATGTGGCAGAATGTAGATGAAAATAAACGGGTTATATTAAATTATGATCTAGTCAGAGAAGAGCCTGACTATACGGCCAAGGTATTTGTAGATATACTTTAAGTCTGAGTCTTATTTCTGGGAGCATGGAGCTGGGAGGAAGAACCGGGGACCTAACTTCTACAGCTGGCCACACCCAGTGTAGAAAAGACAATGAACGTTGGACCACTGGTTCCTGGATTTGCCTCATGTTCACACTACCTTCCGAACAGTTCCATCTCGCTTGTGCATTGATCACTTCTGGTGTTAATGCCTTTGGCTGGCTGGCTGGTTGGCTTAAACCCTTTTCCTCACTGTGCACATACGTGCACATATGAAGTTTGGCAATGTGCTTCTGTGCTTTTCTTCATGAGACGTGACACATGATGCTCTGTGTCTGGTTTGTGTTACCCTCCATCTTCCCGTAGAAGGCCCAGACTCCTGTTTACCCACATGCCCAGGGATCTCTAAGCTTCTTGGATACTCCCTGGTCTGCCCTCTCTAAGAAGGGTGTGAGAAAATTGGGCCATTTCCTGTTTGACTTATGACTCAAGGAAATAGGTGTTGTATCTGTAACTTTTCTATTATTGATAATACCTCCAATTCTCCAGTTTGCAGCAATCTCAAACATGATTAGGGATGATTTTCAACTCATGTGTTTTTTTTCTCTCATTATCAATTCTATCAACTGAAAACCACCACATATTTGTGTGGCACATCAAGTTCTCCCAGAAGAGAAACCAGTATGTTCAGATCAAATGACCATATGCCTATCTCTGAGATATTTCAACATCTGGCCCCACTTTACCAAAGCCAAGTTTCACAAGTTAAAACCAGAAAGAATGCATTTTGAAAACGCAAGGCTGAGGACATCTACGAGAAAACCACATCAAGGGGAAGGCTAAAATTTTTGCTTAAGTAAACATTAAGAATGTGACAAATTGCTAATTTCCTACGACGGGTCATACGTTTCCAACTGAGAGCCCAGGCCGAGGGGAGAGAGGAGAGTGAAGACAGGAATGTCCCCTCACCTCAGAAAGAGCGCCAGATGCCTACATTTTTATTTAGAATGCTGATGTGACTGACATGTGGCTAAGAAGTCATCATCGGCCTTCCCAACTATTGTTCTCACCAACAGTCTCTGTCCCTTATGGAGAGGTTGCGGGTCCCACCACACAGGGAGATAAGACAATTCCATTGTGGAAGTTAGAGCTATCTAACTGAAATCTGCAGGGTCAGAAAGATTTTATGTGTGACCTCAGAAAAAGAATAGATTGTAACCATAAAGTAATCAGAGTTCCCCAGGAAACCTGTGACAGTCTCAGGGAACATAAATGTACAGAGCGCAGGACAGTTGCAGCTGACCTTGAACCTTTATCTTAAACCCATTCATTATACAGCCCCTTCCTGGATTATTCTTATGTAACATTCTTGATTCAAAATTTGGATTTATTTCAAGCTCCTGCTTGTGAGTTAAACAATAGATTCCAACTCCGTCACACTTCTTCTTTTTTGTTCATGAAATAGAGATGTATTTCAACTTTTTCCTAATTTGAAGATTGTTTCTGGTTGGTGTGTTTTCAGACACGTTTTTTTAAATGTCTTAAACCCTATGTGTTTATTAGTATATTAATATTTAGTTATCATAAATATATGATATCATATATATCATAGAAATAGAAACAATGGCCATAGTTCTGTACAAAAATAAAGAGATCAGGACTTTTTAAAGAAATAGGTGGTTCTAACTCTAGCAGGCAAATGACCAAATGAGCCTGAAATATCTTATCTCACTTAAGAATAAAGAAGTTAGAAAGGTTATTATAATCATGTTAAAAAAAAAACAACTTGAAATGTGTCTTGGCAAAAATCCAGAATAAATTTTAAATCAATAAGGATAAGGACTGTATTGGGCTATATTTTCATTTTATAAGGAAAGTATCTTATTGTTAAATGGTATGAGAAAGTTAACTCATTGTTTGGAAATCTGGTAAAAAGTAAGAAAGAAGTGTTTATATCACATTTGTGTGTGCCTTAATGATATATAAAATATGTAGGTTTGTGTACACACACACACACCATGTCCTGAAAACCAAACAATACATTTCTCCTCAACTAACATATGAAGTAACATTGATAGCATTGATTATCAGCCACTTCAATCACATAAGAAACCCAAAAAGAACTCGAGCATCCTCACAAACATGATGCCATCATGTATTGTCAACTGGCCTAATGCCATTGCTAATTTGCAGAAATACAGATGACAAAGAAATATGGCAAGGCACACCCTGGGGTGTGAACAGCAAAATTGGAACTACAGAACCGACAATAAGGCCAAACGAAATAATTACTCAGAATTTCAGAAAGAGGGGAAATGACAAGGACCGAGGAAGAGGCTACAGATTAAAATTGTCACAAGAGCTGTATCACCAGACCAAGATCTAATGGGCCCATTCTGGATAATAGTTCAAATAACATGTTTGAAGCAATTAGAAACTTAAGCCCCGGTTAAGAAATATGAGAATGATATTGTAAATACATTAGTAAATGTAATTACCTTTCAAGATTCATGCTAATGTATTGACAGATGAATGATAAACCCAATTTTCTGTTCATAATTGTCTGGGCAAGTGACTGAGACTACTATGCATAGATTGGTTTCGTGGTTTTAGTGGCCGAGAAATGGAGTTAATTTTCCAAATTTGTCTTCATTTGTGAATGTTGGAAAGTTTGGAAAAAAGCCAAAGCATACATTCATTTCTTCCTTTATATTCAACTCTTGATGATTTTAATAATTCAAGAGAAGCAATATATTTGATTACTTTTTAAAACTTGTCATATATACTTGAGTTTCAAAATATTTTCCTAGTTTCTAGTAATTTCAAAAACAGCATCTTTTCATAGGAAAAGAAGACAAAGTATAAAGAACAAAAAATGCTTTTATTTACATAAATAAATACTTATTTAATGAATTTAATTCACTGTATGCCACCTTTATTCATTAGGACTACTAGCCATTGAGTAGAAGGTCATTACATACTATAAAGTTATATTAGTTTACTTAAATTATTATTATTTTAATGCAATGGATGGATGAGAATAGAGCTTTTCCTTCACCCTGACCTGTCCAGATCTCTATTAAGCCTTTTACCCAAAACTAAGAAAGAAAATCAAAGCTGGGCGTGGTGGCGCACGCCTTTAATCCCAGCACTGGGGAGGCAGAGGCAGGTGGATTTCTGAGTTCGAGGCCAGCCTGGTCTACTGAGTGAGTTCCGGGACAGCCAGGGCTATACAGAGAAACCCTGTCTCGAAAAACAAAACAAAAAAGAAAAAAAAAAGAAAATCAATGTATTGGACCGATACCAGCCATCTCTCTATTAAAGGCTGAAAGGCTCAGACACAAAACCAGAGCTTAATATTCTTTTTTTTTTTTAATTTTTTTCCTCTTTATTAGATATTTTCTTCATTTACATTTCAAGTGTTATCCAGAAATTTCCCCATCCCCGCCCCCATCCCCGCCCTGCTCCCCTACCCACCCCCTCCCACATAATGGCCCTGGCGTTCCCCTGTACTGGGGCATATAGAGTCTGTATGTCCAAGGGGCCTCTCCTCCCGATGATGGCCAACTAGGCCATCTTCTTCCATATATGCAGCTAGAGACATGAGCGCAGGGGGAACTAGTTAGTTCATGTTATTCTTCCACCTAGAGGGTTGAAGACCCCTTTAGCTCCTTGGGAACTTTCTCTAGCTCCTTCCTTGGGAGTCCTGTGTTCCAACTAATAGCTGACTGTGAGCATCCACTTCCGTGTTTGCCAGGCACTGAGTTTAATATTCTTAATTCATAAACTACTTTCCAATCCAGAAACCATGGAATTGTTTTCTGTTTCAGCATCCTGAGACATTTCCAATACTTGTGAGCACATCTAGTTATAACATATATGTACATGTGATCAGGTTCTCTCCCCAACATCCCACCCCACACCCTCAGATCATGATATTTGCTTTTTCAATGTTAAATGATGCTCTCAATGCCTTTGAGGACCATCATCAGACTTAAGCAAGGCATAATTTGCAAGAAACAAACCCTGTTGTTTGAAAGGATGGGTTGACGACACACCAAAATACTGACTTCAAAATACTAATACTACCTAGTCACTGACTTAGCTGAATCTTATGATGAAATACTCTTACTGCTTCTGCGGGGACTATTTCTTTCTTCCTGGGGGCTCTGAAAATGATCCTCTCATGTACTTACCCCCCTGCCGCCCACTAGTTAGCCACCTGTTTCAAACCCAGATGTCAAAGGTAGGGAAGCAAAAGCCATGCTAAATCAAACTGCTTTCCTTGGAGTCTTTAAACCAGAGCGCTGTTTGACATCAGAGAACTGAGAATAATTGTCCTTTAATTAAGGGATATTTCCCCCTGTGTTTAGTCTTGCAACAATATGAAAACATTCGGGAAATGTTTATCCTCAGAGAACTTGAGTACACCGTTTTTTTGTTTTGGTTTGTTTTGGTTTGGCTTTTTGGAGTCATTGGCTTATTTTCGGTTCCCCAAACAGCCAGCGACAAACCAATCTAAACATTTCAATGGAAAAATGTCTTTTTCCTCCTCATCCTCTAGCTCTATGTAAGTCTGTTCTCAGTTGTGATATTTATCTCAAGTCCTCTTTCCTGTACAAAACTGAGAATTAAAAGAAAACTACTTACCCAGAACAAGAAGTTGAAGAAAAACATAGAATACTTTAAACAGCTGCTCACACCTGCCATTTCGGAGAAGGGGCAGCCACCAAGTTACACTGGAACGATGTAGTCCGTACAAAGCTGTCCTGCGTAGGCTCTGACAGATTTTGCCTGCAGAGATCCGTGTGCCTGCAGCTTCAGGGCAGAAATAGAGAGCAAAAAAGTAGACGGAAGGAACAGAAAAAAAAAAAAAAACAGTAATTAAAGTGGATAAAAAATTAACCCACACCTTTAAATATCCCAAACGTTATCTTCAGGCGAGTACATTCTTTTCCTTCTTATGGCTGCTAAGGCATTAGGTCAGGATATTTATGATGGCTTCTCAAAACCCGCTCCCTCTAGAGTAAACAGATATCAAGTTAAGGGAGTGGCTGGGGCAGAGGTGGAGAATGGTACAGCGAGATAGTAGGTGGATAGGCTGGCTGGCTGGCTGGCGTGACCGCGCTCTCTCTTCTAACCCTGCGGAAATTGGCCGCCAGGCTCTCAAGTAAATGGGCCTTGTGTCTCACTTCGTTTTGCATCTTTTTTTTTTAATTGACAGGAGCACAAAGTTCCTTTCAAATGCAACAATAGGTATTTGGAAACCTGCAAAGCATCCAGACTTAAGTTACTGTAACTTCTTCTCCTCAACTTCAAATGAACAGTAAAACAAACATTAATCAGCCAAGTGTCTTGTTTGGTTGTTGTGTTGTTGTTGTTGTTGTTGTTGTTGTTTTCCTTTCAAAAAAACCCCAAGGAGCTCCCTTAAACGCCTGCCACTTTCAATCATTAAAGGGGAAGTAGCCTGCCTTTGCGTGATTTAGTAAGAGCATTCATTGGGGGGATTATTTTTATCTTTGTGTGAAAAGAAAAGAAAGGAAAAGAAAAAAAAAAAAAAAAAAAAAAAAGGAAGGAAACTCTAAGGAGCTGCTCCTGACTGACTGCCCCTCCTGACTGCCCCTCCTGACTGCCCCTCCGGACTGCCCCTCCTGACTGCCCCTCCGGACTGCCCCTCCGGACTGCCCCTCCGGACTGCCCCTCCGGACTGCCCCTCCTGACTGCCCCTCCTGACTGCCCCTTTGTGTTTACTTATGATTCAGTAACCAGGGATGATAGCCTGGTTTGTTTTTAAGGTAGACTCCGGTTTCTCTCTTCTGAGAAATGACCTACAGCAACAGTTCCACTCTGCTGGATTTCTGGGTTCTGGGCAGCCGACAAAGAAAATTCCTTTGGGAACATGCTTGTGGACTCCTGAAAGCAGCCCGTTCAGCTGCTTCTGGTGCTAATGGGATGTAGCCTTCGCCAGGTAAATGCACCATTCTGCCATCTATTCAGGCAGAGGAAATGACCTGGGCCTTGGGCCTTTCCTTTTATACCACTCAGAGGGCCTCCCTTGCCCCCTAAGTAAAACAATTGCATACTTCAAGGGTCTGTTAGGAAAACAATTCCCTAAAAATCTTCATTGAATACAATTAAAACAAGTGACTAAGTGACTTGGGTCTTACACACACACACACACACACACACACACACACACCTTTCTAATTTTCACCAATATCTGCCTTTACTCTCTAACTGCTAAAAATACACTTCTGATGCATTATTAGCAGAAACATTAAGTGTAATCGGTGAAATTTAGGATAATTCCCCAAGTAATACTGAACGTGAAGCTCATGGACAATGAGCTTCAGGAATCGGTTCCTGCCCACTGCAGCCCTGCGCCCGCCAATGGATATAGTCAGCCTCCCCTGTCTTTGACTTAGATGCAGGAGAACCAAAGTCAGGTCTCTAGGTTTCTACTCCAAACACTTTCCTGTCTGAGCCCTCATCTCCTCAGCCCATGGCCATTATGATCTGAGTCAACCTCTACGCCCTGACACACTCAGTTCTTAGTTAGTGTCTCTCTCCTATTTGACCATTTATGTCTGAAAAGCAGAGATCCTGGCCCGTTGCCCTGACTAGTCATAGCAGCTAACATTGGAGATAAAGGCACAGAGACCTGCTAAACCAGATCCCCAGAACCTTCTATCAGTGGCTCCTTCCTTGAGCTTCCTAGTGAACTCTGAGTGTGGTATCCAAACATCAATCCCATTTCTATATTTTAAACCTTTCTGGACTCTTTTAACTTTCAGGGCAATATCCGGCCATGCACAAACGCATGCAGGCACAGCCATAAAATATCTTTTCAGAAAGATATCCTAAACCAGTATCACAGATGTGGGTACAGTTTTCAGATCTATAAAAAAAAAAAAAAAAAAAAAAAGCTCAAATTTACTACTTCAAGAAAGTGACACGCAGCTGGGCTTGGTGGAGCACGCCTTTAATCCCAGCACTTTGGAGGCAGAGGCAGGTGAATTTCTGAGTTCGAGGCCAGCCTGGTCTACAGAGTGAGTTCCAGGACAGCCAGGGCTACACAGAGAAACCCTGTCTCAGGGAGAAGAGAAAGAAAGAAAGAAAGAAAGAAAGAAAGAAAGAAAGAAAGAAAGAAAGAAAGAGAGAGAGAGAGAGAGAGAGAGAGAGAGAGAGAGAGAGAGAGAAAGAAAGAGAGAGAGAGAGAAAGAAAGAAAGAGAGAGAGAGAGAAAGAAAAGAAAGACAGACAAGAAAGTGACATGCTGTTCACAAAACTGGCTTGTGACAGAATCCCTTCTAGAAACAAAGCTATTCGATGGTTATCAGATCTAAATTCCACCCCCCATCCTCAACTGCTGAAATTTGAAGTTTTCTTCATTTATCACCTTGATTGCTACAGTTTGCGGTCTAGTTATCCAGTTAATGTAGCAGGAGTAGGGCGGAGTAGGGCAGAGCATGAGGTATGGTTGGAAGTGTCCCTCATAAATCTTAGGAAAGATCAATCCAGGAAAGAGAGCCAACGGCAAGTGGACTTTTGCAGGGAGAGATGACACCTGGGTAAAGGGCAGAAACTAGCAGTAAATTTTGATGAAAGTGCCCTCGTATCGGCGTCCTGCCAAGTCCTGTTACTCATGGTGAATGCACAGGGTAAACAAAGGAGGGGAGACTCTAAGTCTGACTGATTCTAGAAACCCCCTGTGGCGCAGTCACCTCTGAGTCAGGTTTGCTGATAGGATGGAAACCCCTGGCAGGGTACAGAGAAGATTCTTATGCTCGCTCGCTCGGGTAGTAGAAAGGGCAGGAGAAGGAACTTCAGGGCCCTTGTATTTAAAGCAGTATTTCCTTCAGGGTATCCAATTCCCACTTGGAAACTACTGCGATTTGAATGGGTCCCTGGAGGGTCACATGTTACAGGCTTAATCTCCAATCTCACAGTGTGGAGAGGTGGAGTCTGTAAGAGGCGATCAGGTTATGAGACATTTACAATGTTCTGCTGGGCGTGGTTCTTAGCTTGAGGGTGGATTGTTTCATAAAAGCATACTCAGCCTTTCTCATGCCCTTTCTGGTATAGCATGCTTTCCCCTACCCCCTTCTCTCTATCTCTGTCACCTCCTTCCGCTCTCATACACTCTCTCACGCGTGTGTGCGTGTGCCCCCCCCCACACACACACGTATGCCTAAGCTTCCACTGTCTATTATAGAGTATTGCAGAATGAAGGCACTCATCCGATACAGTAAATGGACTTGATTTTTCTAAGCTGCCAAACTGTATAAAGGAAATCTCTCTTCTTCAAGGCTTATTCACTCTGATATACTCTGTTTTAAAAGCATAAGACACACCTTTAAATTAGAACTCATTGAAAAAATAGTCATAGCACTTACATCACCACAGTAGTGGCTTCTCCTCTACAGGACACACCCTAAACTCTATCCCTGAAACTATATTCTGGATGTCTTAAAACTGTTGTGAGATGAGCAGTTTAGAAATCAAGGTTTAAAATATTTGATAAGAGGCACCATAGAAACTTGCAAGGTGACTAAGGCAATGCTCTTTTAAAGTTTCTTTGAATTCTAAATATCTGGTTTTGTGGTGTCTCTGTATCTAAGAATTCCTCCTTGGATTTATTGTAACATTTTACATATAGTGAGAAATGATGTTCAAAAATGTTCAGCAAATGTAGTTGCTGTCATGCCATTTGTTACAAAAAGAAACAAAAACAAACAAACAAACAAACAAACAAAAAGCCAAGCTGCCTAATTGAGCAGCTACTTTGCATTCACTCTGCAACGAAGAGAGAAAGAAGGAAAGAATAGATCTGTTTTCAAAGAATTTATACTAATTGATCACTTCCTCTTTATATTTGTTTTCAAAAGCCAGTAATCCAAACAATAATTGTCAATGGAGTTGGTATTAAAAACAAAACAAAACAAAACACCCAATGACATATTTTAGAAAAAAAAGATTCTTTTCTCTTTTCTCTTCTGTGTTCTTGGATATACTTGTATCACACTGTGAATACTTAGTTCATTTCCTCAGAGGCTGCTAACAGTAGCAAGAAAGTAATGCTGTGGTGCTGTGAGGCCTGGACTCAGAAGTGGGCAGGTAATGGAGTCAGTGCCCATCTCAAACTATTAAAATGAAAAGGAAGTTCTCTGGTCTCCTTTGGAAGCTTCACCCCTGTCTTTTGGGGAAAGCTAAAGGGTAGGACTTCCAACCACTTCATTGTGTGCTGATCTAATCCCTGCCTGCCTAAGAGTTCTCCTGCCCAGGCTTCCTTTCCTGTGCACTTACAGCACCCGCCCATGAAAACCTTCCTTGTAGTCACCACTGGAGGGGAAAGCATGTGCTATGAAGACAGTCCCTCTCGCTCCTTTGTAAGGTGTTATAAACAAGCCATACTTACATTAATTAATTATAACTCAGAAATAAATGCAGTTGACAATTATAAATTCTTTGTCTTCTATAAATATTTTTATTTTACAATACTTGTCATTTGTTCCTGGACAGGAGATAGCCATGTCCATGACATGAGGGGAAATAAAAAAGTGTGTATGAAAAGAATACAACTCAGATCACTAAAATCTGGTAGCAAATGATTATAAATAAAACTTGGGTCACTATGGTGTGGTGATTACAGGTCCAACCAGACCATGGTAGAGTTGAGATGCCTGTAGATTCTTCTCTGGTGTCTCTCTACACCTCTGCATACTCCTTTTATGCAAGTTGAGAAAAAAGCCACATGCTGTCTGGGATTCAAAGGCCTTTGACAGCCCCTCAGGATGAGCCTTCCCAACCTTTTCTGGGGAGTGGGGATTCACCTTAAATGTTCTCCCAGGAGCTGAAGTGCCATTTTCTTTAGTTTATGATGAGAAATGTACCCACTTATAGCAAGAATATAAGTGCAGGACCCTAAGCGTAGATGATGTCTTGGGGTGGATTCAGTAAAGGGATGAGCATATATGTTGCCAAGGTTTGCCACGCTCCTGAGCCTAGCACTCCTCTAATCCAATCAACCACCAGACCCTCCAGATGGGGCTCTCAGTGGGCTCAGCATCCTCCGTGAGTATTGCTGTGACCTACCACCAGTCTTTGTGCTTAAGTATGCCTTTTCCCTCTGCTCTATCTATTCTAATCTCCAGACAAGGCACGGGATATTTATTAGGTTTCTATTGGCTGGATTGTCATTACAACTCAATGTCCTTTCTATGGTTTCATTATTGCTCTAAAACATCCTCCACTTACATATGATTGATCTATCTGTTTAAGCCTAAAGACTTTACTACCTGATCTCTTAGAAGTTAATATTGGTTGGTTGGTTTGTTTGCTTTTCTTTTCTTTTCTTTTCTTCAAATTAGCATTCATAACCATGTTCAGACTTCAATGCTCATCAAAAGTCTAAGGAACACAGAACAGGACTTTGAAACCTTTGAACCCTTTCAACTTCACTGGACAGTCCATTCTTATAGCATATATGTGCCTGGTTGCTTGCCTCTTCAGTGTAAATGGCAGCCTGATTTTCTGTGAGCTCTCTGAATAAGTCCTTTGTTTGATACACTTGCAGGCTTTACATTAGCTGCGGAGCGTGATTAGGTTCTGAGTTAATGGTGATTAAACCCTAGGAAGTGAGTTAAGGTCGCCAGTGAAAATTTATAAGTAGAGTCATAGCAACAGAAGACTTGGGCAGGGGTATTTAAGGCTTATGCCAAACACCAACCTCTAAAAAAAATGGAAAGAGCCGACAGAGCACTCACTGAATCCAACACAGGCTTGCCCTGTGACTGACCACGCGAATAAACAGACATTTTATTCGTAATCCAGATTCAGATCTTGCAAGTGAGGAGTTCCAAGTCAGAAAGATTTGTTCAAGAGAATAACAATATGATGCATGGCTAACTTGGTTCCCAGAGAAGAATAAAATAATAGCAATTCACGGGGAATGCTCATTTAGGAAGAAATCCTACAGCCTCCATGCTCCAGCTTCATAGAAACGACAAAACATATCCCAAATAAATTCTGGTCAAGCAAACAAACAAACAAACAAACAAAAACAAAACACCCACTTGCTGTCTTTTAAGTAGCTCTTAAACCACCAAGAGTTCTCTTTTAAGCTTTTCATGTGAGATTTGATGGTTTTATTATAAAAAAGAAGACAGGAAGCGAAGGAGGTGGGGAGAAGGGCATCCTAATGACCCTGTGGCTAAATGCCTAGATTATTGTTTCAAAATGAGAAGACAATACTCCCCTGTATTATCCTCACCCATCCCATTCAAATGGGCCAGCCCAATTCCAACCAACGAAAGTGGATTGCTTGAGTCATGCACTATGTTCACACATTTATAGTTTTACGGTAGTAACTTCATAAAGGAACAGTGTTCCTCCCAGGAACCATAGACTGTTTAAGACTAATCCAGAACTGGCCCAGGGAAACCTCCCTTTGAGTTGTTGGCCAAAGGGTTCCAAAAGAGCCCTAAAGTAATATAGACTCTTGCTATCATCCTTGGCTCCCTACCAGAATATAGAGGTAAGGTCTATTCCTGAAGACACCACACACTTTGGTCATAGGACGTTGTAAAAATGGAACTGATGTGAAATCCTCCTCCCTGAGCAGGAATTCTCATGGGTATTATGCAAGCAGCCATGGGAATGAAAGTTATCAACAGTCCTACCCAGCTATAAAACTTACGAATCACCACCAGATGGAAACTGGCGAGATATCCCTACAGGTGCAACAGTGGTACTTGTATTTGGGGGGAGTGGACAAACAACCTCTGTTGAATTAAACTAAAAGTTTGCTCAACTTAAAAGAATGTGTACCTGGCCCTGTAAACCTAGCCAAGAACTCTCTGCTGGAGAGGTCATAGGCCCTACAGGGGAACCTACTTCCACCATATACTAAAATAACATAGTCTCCAAGCACCTCCTAAAGACTCCCTCTTAAATTCTTTGGCAAGTGCCATCCTCACATCTCGTCAATGGCTGTTGTGAGAGGGAGGACCTGATTTTTTTCCTTCTTTTTAATTTACAGGGATGAGATTCCCAAGCCGTCAGCCCTAAACAATTGGGGAAATTCTAATAGGACTCAGTAGATTGAGGAGTGTGTGTGTGTGTGTGTGTGTGTGTGTGTGTGTGTGTGTGTGTGTTTGTATTTGTGTGTGGTTGTATATATTTTGTATGTGTGTGTATTTTATATGTGTGTATATGTGTGTTTGTATTTGTATGTGTGTATTTTGTGTGTGTTTGTGTGTATATGTGTGTGTGTTGTGTGTGTTTGTGTGTGTGTGTTTGTGTATATGTGTGTTTGTGTGTGTGTATTTGTGTGTGTGTTTGTGTGTGTGTAGTCATGAACTTGAGAGGGCATGATTAAGCCTACAGGAGGAGTTTGAGCAGAAAGGAGGGTTATGAAATCCTCAAATTAAAGAAACAAAAAGCCTTAAGAGAACATAATGTATTCAAACACAGTCTTTCTAGAAACCAGGAAGTGAATTTGTGGAGTCGCTCTGAGCATTCTTTGGCTCCCTTTTCATCTATGGTCAGATCTTACTATGGCCCTTTCCAACCTTCTCAGTAACTCTTTTACTTATTAACATCATGGTTGATGCGGAAATGTCTCTCCATGGACTCTCTGTGTGAGAGCTGAAACGTGTTTTAAAAAGCATTAGTCTTAGGGGTCATCTGAATGCCTGTAGGTCAAGCCAACCCCGGGACTGTTTGGCCTCACGCGGTCATTTGACTCCTAGTTTTGCCTACATTAATCATTAAACCTTAGGGAAACGTCGTGAGGAGACCTTCCTGGGCTTGGCCTTACTTTTTGTTGTTCGTTGTTCCTTTTGCTTTGCTTTGTTATTTGTTTGTTTAAATTGTGCAACAGACCCAACCTATGCATAGCCTTTATTTCTACCTTGCTCTTTCTCGATGCTCAGGCAGTCAGGGAATTTCTTGATCGCTCTGATGTCTCCCCTCTCCCTTCACACTTGAGTGTAAAGAGACGCTGTTAAGCCAGAGAGACTGGCCAAGCCCTCCCCCAAAGGTACACATAATGGTAATGGGAACACATTCCAGAATCTTCAGCTACCATTACAAGGCCTGGTGTGTGAGAAGGAACAGGCAGGAGTGTCGAGTCCTATAGCAACTGTTCTCTCAGCCAGTCCTCTCAGGAGCTCCATGAGCAAGACCCGATCCCCACCCCCCCCCCCCCCCCCCCCCCCCCCCCCCCCGCCCCGAGTTCTCAGCGACTAAACCACCATGAGTACACATGGAGGGACTCATGACTCCCACTGCATATGTAGCAGAGGATGGCCTTATCTGGCACCAATAGGAGGAGAGGCCCTTGGTCCTGTGAAGAAGGTTCGATGTCCCAGTGTGGGGAAATGCCAGGGAGGTGAGGTAGGACTGGATGGGTGAGCACCCTCATAGAAGCAGGGGGAGAGGGAGAAGATAGGAGGTCTCCAGAGAGGAAAACGGGAAAGGGGATAACATTTGACATGTAAATAAATAAAATATCTAATAATAATAATAATAATAATAATAATAAGCAAATGTGCAACTGCAAAAGATTATGTCACCCTTAGCTTTAAGCCCCAATAGGTTC
Source organism: Mus minutoides (assembly GCA_902729485.2). Lineage (NCBI taxonomy): Eukaryota > Metazoa > Chordata > Mammalia > Rodentia > Muridae > Mus > Mus minutoides. Next base: position 12,601 of record CACVCL010020204.1, on the reverse strand, counting down.
CTGCCACTATTAAAATAAAATCCACAGCCATACAAGATGGGTCCCTGGCTGCCTAAGCCTCCTCCCCACCCCCACCCTCACCCCCACTGCCCTAAGCACCTCAACGCTCTGCTGCTTCTGAGACTTATTAAGTACAATCTTCATCGAGAGCTTTCCTCGCCTTCCCACTTCAGAACACCCCTCTGGCACATTTAAATGTTGTGTCATCTTCTTCCATGGTATTACATATTTTCTGCCTACTGTTTTGTTTTCTGATTCCTTTCTTGAATTTGAATTCAGGAAGGGGAATTTATTTTTCTTACTGTTCAGAGACATAATCCCCATGTTCTGGGGTATAGGAGGCACATGATAATTATTTCTTAAACCAAAGACTGAATAGCAAGCTGTCTAGGTAATCTAATTGCTAATAATAAATTATGAATTATCATTTTCATTAAGATAGTATATACGTGTAAGATAGTATATACGAGGGTGGGGGTGGGGAGGATGCTCAGGCAGCCGGGGACCCATCTTGTATGGCTGTGGATTTTATTTTAATAGTGGCAGGAATCTATTAGGGCTTAAAGCTAAGGATGACATAATCTTTTGCAGTTGCACATTTGCTTATTATTATTATTATTATTGGATATTTTATTTATTTATGTGACTTTTAATCCAGCAACATGGCTTCTCTGTCAAGGGATAACAGCCAAAGACCTAGGTTTGTGTGATCTGTCTGGAACACAGACACACCACACACCTTTAATTCCTCTGGATGGACTACAGACACACCCTTAATCCCAAACAATGAAAGTAAAGTTAGTTTGTAAAAGAAAGCAGCCATGTTTGAAAGTGACATCTAATTGAGCAGCAGACACAGAGAAAGGTGTGACAGAATGGGCGGGAGGGGGAGAGGGAGGAGGAAATCTTAGTTATTTGAAGGAATACATCATTTTAATTTGATAGTATTGAGTTTGAGGTCCAGAGAGATGTTATGATATGAGATGACATAGAACGAAATTTAATTGTCAGGAGAGAAACCCATGTGAAGCTGAATCAAAAGGATGGACCAACCAGTGACGGCGGCTGCCAGGGATCCCTCCCATAATCAGCCACCAAAATAAACACTATAGCATATGCCAGCAAGATAATGCTGAAAGGGACCTGATATAGCTGTCTTGTGGGAGGCTATACCAGTGCCTGGTAAACACAGAAGTGGATGCTCACAGTCAGCTATTAGTNGGAACACAGGACTCCCAAGGAAGGAGCTAGAGAAAGTACCCAAGGAGCTGAAGGGGTCTTCAACCCTCTAGGTGGAAGAATAACATGAACTAACTAGTTCCCCCTGCGCTCATGTCTCTAGCTGCATATATGGAAGAAGATGGCCTAGTTGGCCATCATCGGGAGGAGAGGCCCCTTGGTCATACAGACTCTATATGCCCCAGTACCGGGGAACGCCAGGGCCATTATGTGGGAGGGGGTGGGTAGGGGAGCAGGGCTGGCATGCGGGAGGGTAAGGGAAAATTTCTGGATAACATGTGAAATGTAAATGAAGAAAATATCTAATAAAGAGAAAAAAAACTGAACATGGAAAAAAAAAGAGAATAAAAAAGGCAGTATACAGAAGAATCAATTCTGAGAGGAGAAATCAAAGCTACGGGGATGCTCAAGAAGAACTGAGTTCAAAATATTGCTTTATCTGGCTAATATAACTCCGCAGACACGTACTGGAGCTGGGTGGTCAGCCCCGTGGACCAGTCGTAAGGACCTTGCTCTTTTTCCTCACTATGGTTGTTAGTTTCCAACCTCAGTAGAATCCTCAACGTTCTGTTTCTCTAGCCTTGTCACCCGAAGAAAATTGTGACACGTATCACTGTAGTCTTTATACTCTGAGGAAACCAGGATCGAATCCCTCATCCCAGAATGCAAGTTCCTAGAAAACGTCTGTATCTGCGCATGCGGAAGCTCATCCAGCAGCGTTATGCAATCCTGGATTCCTGCCTCTTTCTTTGATCTCACGAGCATCGGATTCTGTTCTTCACATGATTCCTAGTTATTGTAGTGTTTGAGAGAGATTTCTTTGAGTGCCTCTATAAGAAATTATTATCCAAGGAGCCTTGTATTTCTCCTATTGTACTTAGCATTTACTGTGTATAAGATTCACTACAGGCTTTTACTAAGCCAATGAAGATTTTAAACACCTGTGACATAATATTACTTGTCCACATGGTAAGAAACATGTTCCTCTTATATGAGAGTTCGTCTTCCCACCCCTCTGGTGTTTCTAGAGGATCGTGGAATAGACCCATATATTGAATGCTTTCTTTTTGTTAGACTTTGAAATGATCACTTCAGAAAAAATTGATTTGAATACTTCTCATCCTTTCTTCAGCCCTTTTCCAGCTATGTCACTAAAACTGGCTTCCTCCCTAGCATAGAGCAGTGATCTCTATCCTGCTCAAACCAGTGGCAACAAGCGAGAGAGTGTTCTCACCTAACCAGACTTCTCTTTTACAGCTCTTGGCAACTCCCCATCTCTCCTCAAGACCTTTTATTTTATTTTTTTGCTTGCTTGCTTCCTGGACTCCACACTGCCGGGTTTCCTCTTAACTCTTTGTGAACTGCTTTGAGTCCTATGTGTCTGCTTCTCCTTTTTGTAATTCTGAATGCTGTTCTGAGACAGGAAAAAGGCCAGAGTTCTGCTATCATCCTTCCTTCTCTGCCGGCAGCTTTATCTAGTCCTTTGCTTCTAAGTATTATCCATAGCCCTTGGATCTCTTCAGTCATGAGACTTTCCCTAAACCCTGTATTTATACTTTCAACAGACCATTTGGCATCTCTATTAGGTCACATCCTGGGATTCTCGTACATCTCTCCCCCTTCTTTATGGTAAATTTAAAATCTATGTTAAACACACACACACACACACACACACACTCACACAGGCACACACAGCCATCAATCTTGACTAAATACCAATTTCTCTTGTATAGAGCAATGTATTACATCACTCCATTACATTAAACTTGTGCTAACTCTTTTATTTTATTTTATTTTATTTTATTTTATTTTATTTTATTTTATTTTATTGGATATTCTATTTATTTACATTTCAAACGTTATCCCCTTTCCTGGTTTCTCTTCCGGAAACCCCCTATCTCATCCTTCCTCTCCCTGCTTCTAAGAGGGTGCTCGGCTACCCACTTCTGCCTCCTCGCCCTGCCATTCCCCCACACTGGGCCATCAAGCCTTCAGAGAACCAAGGGCCTCTCCTCCCACTGATGTCCAACAAGGCCATCCTCTGCCACATATGCAGCTGGAGCCATGGGTCCCTCCATGTGTACTCTTTGGTTGGTGGTTTAGTCCCTAGGAGCTTGGGGGGGGGGTCTGGTTGGTTCATATTGTTGTTCTTCCTATGGGGTGACAAACACCTTGACCTCCTTCAGTCCTTTCTCTAACTCCTCCACTGGGGATCCCATGCTCAGTCCAATGGCTATGGTGCTAACTCCTTTTTAAAAATATTTTTAAATTTAAATTTAATTATTTTATATGTGTGTGTCTGTGTGATTATTATGCATATTTGTGCACATGGGTTTACACATCTCTGTTATGTGCACAGTCCAGAAGAGGGCATCTGGTGTCCCTCTCTACCCGTCTCTGCCTATTCCTGTAGAGTGAGGGTCTCTTCCTCTAAACCCAGGACTCACATTTTTCTTTTTTCTTTTTCTTTTTCTTTTTTTTTTTTAAGATTTATTTTATTTATTATATGTAAGTACACTCCAGAAGAGGGAGCCAGATCTTGTTACGGATGGTTGTGAGCCACCATGTGGTTGCTGGGATTTGAACTTATCACCTTCGGAAGAGCAGTTGGGTGCTCTTACCCGCTGAGCCATCCATGGGAAGCCAGCAACCCACATTCTCAGGTCAGGAAGCAGCATGACATAGATGTCCCATTATGCCTGAGCGTTCTACAGGCTCTTAGTCTCTGCACTTTTATCTGTTGTTTAGCTCTGTATTGGCCAAAATCCACTGCAAAGGGAAGCTTTTCTGACTAGGGATGGGCGCTGCATCCGTTTCTGGGAAGAAGGACAGGCATTTAAAATGCAGTCTGATGCTATGCACACTTTGTAACCTAGGGCTTATGACGTCCCCAGGCACAGGTGCTTGGCCCACTTAATTGATGCCGGGCTTGCTGTATGTTGCCGCACTAGTCATTATTGGAAATTCTAGGATTGACAATGGGGTGAATCTGTCAACTCTTCTTCCCCAGAAGTTCGCAAAGCATCTTGCAGCACCTTACAAGCTAGCTTCCAGACCAAGCTGGACTTGAACTTCCCGTGCTCTGTGAACCAAAGTATGCACCTCTTCAGCAATTGGGTGTTACCACCAAGTTCTTGTGGGCAACCAGGAGCCTGTATAGTTTTGTGGGAGTCTCTGAGACCCCTGATCAGCAAACTGAAACAGGTTTTCTAATACCTGGTAGTGGCCTTTTTAATTGCCAGGAAATACAAGTTCTGTATTATATGGTAGAGGATGTCTTAGCTTATAAGCAGCCTTCAAAAAATGTTACACAACATATTATTTTATACTCCTTTATGCAATGCATATTATTTTATACTCCTTCATGCAATGGATATTATTTTAGACTCCTTCACGCAATGGATATGAGTTTTTACTGCTTTATATCTTTGTCGGCATTCAATGTTGTCTTTGCTTTGTGTTTTAGCTATTCTAGTAGATACACAGTGAAATGTCATGATTGACTGAATTTGCAAATTCTCTAATGACATTAGATATTGAGCATATTTCCACGTGCTTATTGGCTATCTATATATCTACTTCTGTGAGTTATTCAGATCCTTTGCCCAGTTTTTAACCTTACAAAAAAAAAAAAAAAACTAGAAGTTAAGGATTTATTCCTCACCATGGTCTCTTTTGAAGTGTGCTGAGGGAGAAAACTCGCATGGAAGAAGAGGAACTTCTTCTCAGTACACGCAGCTATCGCCTACCCGAAGCGTCCAGATGAGGAAGTAGCCTTCTTTGGGGCTTTTACCCTCAGCTTTAAAGAGGGTAATGCTTTGCACTCAGTCTGACTCAAGGGACATGGGATGCCTGATGCACACATTGGGTAGATGCCCTTGGCAAATAGCCATTTAACTCTTCTTGGAACTCAGGCAGCCATGTTCTAGAATTGCGTGCAGGGAGAAAAGGCAGGGTCATGCAGGCTGACTGGCAAAGCCGTTCCCCAGAGTCAGGGAGCATACAAGGGATGCCTGCCGTAAAGCAGCGGTTCTCAACCTGTGGGTCTCCACCCCTTTGGCAAGCCTGTAGCTCCAAGAATATTTACATTACAGTTGATAATAGCAGAAAAATTATAGTTATGAGGCAGCACAAAAATAATTTCATGGTTGGGGTCACCACAAGTTAAGGAACTGTGTTAAAGGTTCACAGCATCAGGAAGGTTGAGAATGTCTGCCGTAAAGGATCTAAGAAAGGGGTGCCACATGTAGGACAATCCACCAGGCCTCAGTTTCTCATGGAGGCCAGAGTGAGGTGATGTTTGATTAATTTGATCCAGCTCTTTTCCGGGTTGATTGGGCTTCTGAGTTGAACACCCAAGCCGGCCACCCAGCCTACAGGATGATGCCCGAGGCCAATTTAGAACTGGAATTCTAAATGGGAATCTCCACGTTTGTTGCTCTGGTGACCACCCTTCATATTGCAGCAAACCTCTATCCAGTCTTACGATAGCAACTCACCTGGAACAAACAGGGCAGTAGGTTATTATTATTATTATTATTTATTCGATTTTGATGCTTTGTTTTGTTTTAGTTTTAAGGTTCTCTGTCCTGGTTGGTCTTTTGTCAACTGGACACACCTGGAGTTCTCTGAGGATAAGAGCTTCAATTGAGAAAAAAAAAATGTGTTGATCAGATAGATTGTCTGTGGACAAATCTGTAGGGCATATTCTGGATTGTTAATTGAGCCCGTTGGGACCTGAGATAACCCTGGGCAGGTGGACTTGATAGTGTAAGATATCAAGCTGAATGATCCAGGAGGAGAAAACCAGAAAGCAGTGTTTCACCACAGCCTCTGCTTCGGCTCCTGACCTCCCTTCCTGACAACAACAACCGTAAGCTGAAATAAACCCTTTCCTCTCCAAGTAGCTTTTGGTTGTGGTGTTCATTACAGCAATAGGAACCTAACTTAAGATATTCTCTTTCTACAGACCACGATGACCTCAAACTCAATATGTAGCCCAGACTAGCACTGAACTTACAGCAATCCTCCTTCCTCACCTTTCCTAGTGCTGGGATTACAAGTGTGAGCCACCAACCCTGGATCCAACCAATGACTTTTTTTTTAAGAGGAAATGAAAGACTGACGAAGGTCTCCGGGGCTTCAAGTGTGATGTTTGAGTTACTACTCTCTCCCTAGGTGATTTGGGCTTAATCTGCCTTGGTTAATAGAATTTCAGTAATGGCGTTAGAAGTTCATATGCTCATTGGTGGTTCCAGGCTTTTGGAAGAAGTAGAATCACAGGAAGGACTTTTGCTGTGTGTGCTGGCCCACATGTCCACAGGTGCTCTGCTTAATGTTCAAAATGACATATTTGAGGGGCATCTTTTTCTGACCCCCTCAAAACACATGCTTTTATAAAAGCAATATTTTCTCCCATTTTATGATATCTTTTCTTTTTTCTTTCTTTCTTTTCTTTTTCTTTTTCTTTTTTTTTTTGCTATTGATTTCTTAGGAGACAAGTAGCATATCATGCGAAATAAGGATCAGAAATATTATAATTTAGAGACTTATTTTCCTTATCTACACACATGGTTATTCCTACTAAGGAAAAGCCTAAATAATCCCTAAAGCATTGCTGGCCCTCGCTAGCCAAGCGTTCTGTGTGACCTTTGGAAGTCACACAGCAGGGCAATCGACAGTGTTAGTCTCTCCCTAGCTTTGCTATATTTAACCCCTCAGTCATGTGGCTTGCAGTAACAGTTGCCTGTGCTTGTTTCCCTGGACTTAAAGATCACCTTTCTGGAAGCACGTACTCTTCTCTTGAGCCTGCAAAAGACCTGCAGGCTCACTGCTGTGAGATTATAAGTATTGGTATCAGAATTTCCAGGTTTCCTTTGTGACCTTAACCTTTGGTTTTCTCAGCCTATCTGCTGTAGTAACCTGGAATATTAACCCATAAAAAGGAATGGGGAAAGATGGCACCCAAGTTCCTGAAAAAAACCTTCCTATTGAAAGAAAAGATACAGTCATTCCTCCTCTCTCTTATCCTGTCTGTCTTCTTCAGTATGCCTGTCTTGATGGGATCACCTTAGAGTTAAGAGGCTCCCACTATAGCATCTTTTGACCACTAAATAAAGATCTTTCTTCTCTCATCACTCTTGAGCCTTTGACTTTCTCCAGTAAGGGAAGAACTGCTCCTGTTTCTCAGTTCCATTATCTCTGGAATAACCTCTGGAATATCTCTGGAATAAGTGTCACGCCCACTGGTAGAACCTACTGTACTTTGTTGAATTCTGTGGAAACTTCATGTTTTCAGTCTGCCAAAATGCTGAGACTTTCCTATACTTCCAAACTACAAGTCAGGCTGACTTAGTTAAATGATAGCTGTCACAAAGATATAAGGTTCCCTAGCCTTCAATACAAGCGCATATACATCATGGCACAGCAGACTGGATGAGCTGCCCAGTAGCAGGGGCTTCTCATGTCTCATAGCAGAGCTATCCATAAACCCATGTGGAGGTCGATCGTGCAGTGTAAGTCTGAGACCCAATTTTGCGCACAAGATTGGGAAACTGCAATCTTTTAAAGAGACAGCTTCCCTTCTGCCCTAAGCAGGGAGAGCATTATCATTCTTCCAAAACTGTTGGCTACACAAACATTCTTGAGAAGCTGGAGGAAGAACTGAAGCTGCCTATATTTTCAGGAGACAAAACGTGCAAAAACATGAAGGTATCATCGGGAATCTTCTTGCAATACAGTATCGCTAGCACCAAGAGAACTGTCAGAATGAGGATTCTATTACCCAAGGATAATTTTTTTAAATCCTCTTGCAGTTTTATGTAATGTAGACGAAATATAAACTCCCTAGCAGAGCATAGAAGATCTTCGACAATTCATCTCCCAGGTACCTCTTCTACACCCAGTCCTAAAATGCCCTAATACGTGTCCTCGATGTCCACTGAGACAGACCTCTTTGCTTCTTTCCTTCTTTACTCAGTTCTGTCTTTTCAGTCATCTCCTTCACCCTGCCTCAGACGCCTTTCCCGCGTCGACAGCTCCGTCAGTACAATCGGATTTGTTTGTGGATTCATCCAAAGAACAGTGCTCACGTGAGATCATTTAAAACTTAGTCTTTCCCTCCTCCTTCACTCATCACACCACGTCAGCTTTCTATCATGGGGACAAAAATACCTAAGGGAAGTTAAAAGAAGGAAAATGAATTTGGCCCATTGCCAGTTTGGTTTGGCTGCCTTTGGGCTTCTGAGTCAAAGAATCCTGGGGAAAGCATGAGGTAAAGGAGAGCCGTCACCTCCTGGCAGGCAGGAAGGAAGAAGGAAGAGGAGGTGGGCAAGGGCCTACATCCCTCTCAGGGTACATCCCTTTGAAATGTACAATACCAGTAACATAGTTTTCCTCTGCTAAGCCCCAGCTTCTGTCAGCTCCCAGCAGTGCTACAGGCTGCACCCAAGCCCTCCACGTTTGACAAATGTTTAAGAGCCAGACTAGAAGCCTCCACAATTCAGTCTAAGTGGTCATTGCTGGCTCGTATTTCTCTCTACTAAATTACAGCCTGATACTTTACATTTCTTTGACTTTGTAACTCTCATTCCAAAATTCATCTAGTAAATATTAATTAAATGAAAGAAGAATGCATGTTTACACACACACACACACACACACAAACACACACACACACACACACACACACACACACACACATATATATATATATATATATATATATATATATATATATATATATATGAATGATATGATGATATATGTGTGTGTGATTTTGCTAAGGAATCTAAAGGTAAAGGTATAACCTTGAAATCTATTTGTTTTTTATTCTTTATTTTTTTTAAAAAAAAGCAACTATTCCCAAACTCACTTTATTTGCTGTTAGCATTATTAGAGATTTTGTTTGTTTGTTTGTTTGTTTAGATGAGCACTGTAGCTGAAAAGTTTGTGCTTTCTTTTCTTAAGCCTGCTGTAATATTGTAGCCTACTGTGAACGTAACAGGGCAAACAAAACCAAGGGCTGTATTCTGGCTTGTCAACATCCCTCTTTTTTTTATTCCTTTTATCTTCACTCACATCCTTCTACAGCTTTCCTAACCAGTTAACATCCTCTGAGCGCTTTCATGTTAGCTTTGCCTGTCTTGAAGTCACCTTGCACAACCCAGCCCTCCCAAGAGGAGAACAGGTTCCAATTAAGCTAACAGACCGCGGGGTGAAGACAATGTCCACCAAGATCAGAGCCACACAGTGTTTTCAATAAAGAAAGGTTCACAACCCCCCGCTCACCCACCCCTGGAAACCGTGACATATAAGACAGCTTGGCTCGCAGGGAAGACAGTTTGGCTCCATCAGCGAGGCTGTGAGGTGAAGGGGCAAAACTGAGGAGACTCAACAAGAGGTCTTGCGCTGACAAGACACATCACACCAAAGGCTCTTTGCAAAGGACTGAGTTTTACCTTTGCAAAGTCTAGGTTTGAAAATAAGATACTCTTTTCTACCGGCTTAGAGAACTCTTTCGTTTGTTCAAAAACAATTTTTTTAAAGTGCCTAAAAATTACTGAATTGATAAAGCAATGTAATCTTTGCCTCAAGAGATTTTTCACTCTAGTAAGGCATAGAGAAAAAAAAGCAAACAAGCCAGCCAACTGATCTATCTTGATAGTTACCATAAGTGCTGTGAAGAAGAAACACAAGACATCATGGAAGGCATGCTAGGAGCCTACACTGCTGCTTAGGCCACACTTCCTCTAATTAGGGAAATTATTTGAGTTGATTATATATATATATATATATATATATATATATATATATGTATAATCAACTCAAATATATATATACATATATGCATATATATATATATATATATATATATATATATATACACATACATATATTTATATACACACACACACACACATACATACACACACACACATAGGGGTTTGAGGACATAGCTCAGTGAAGTGTTCACTGAACAAACATGAAGACTTGAGTTCAGTCCCCAGATCCTACATAAAAAGTCCAGGCATGGTGGTATGCACTCAAAAGCCTAGAGCTTGGAACGCACAGACAGGAAGAATTCTGAGTCTCACTGGCTGGCCTGCCTAACTTCATTGCTGAGCCCAAGCCAATGACAGACCCTGTCTGGGAAAGCAAATGAGACCCGAGGTTGTATGTCCTCTGCACTTTAAATGCGTGTTCATCTGTGCTCCCCCCCCACACACACACTTTAAGAAACTAGCCATCTAGAGTGTGTCAGGGAAATAACAAGCAGGAAAAGTAGAGATATTTTAACCTATCCACAAAATGAGTCTGCTATTGGGAGTTTACATATTAGGTATCTTGCACTGACTGGCATTTTGTGAACACTTAGCTGGTGTGTTGTGTGGCCAGCCTATAAAGTCTTAGTGTCACTAAACAATCTTTCAAACCCCAATGGACACTTATACCTTAAGCATATTCAGTTGCATATTTTAAGTCAACAAAGTATATGAGAAATTTTATAAAATATAGAGAAAAATCTTATAAGGCTCAGTCTTATTCTCTTTCTTTTTTCTTGATTAATTTATCATTTGGATTTTGTAATAAGGCAAATTCTTACTTATCTGTGATGATAATTAGGGATTTTTACATTTGTTCTTGGAAGCAAATGAATAATGCAATCAAAATTGGAGGAGGCAGAATGTTTAACTATGGAAACCTGTTGTTTCTGAGGCTGGAACCGCAACATTTGCATATAATTAATGTGTTGATTACAAATGACTGGAGTTTGCTCATTACAGCTGAGTAGATGCTTCCTCTGAGGCCTGACCTTGGTAAACTTGTGTTTCTTGACAAAAGTTCACTCGAAGTCACTTCTGCAGTTCATTTAGACTTGAGGGTTTTTGGGTTTTTTTTTTCCTTCACTTACTTCCAATTAGGATTTTCTGTGTGGCTGGTCTGAAGCCGACCTGTTCCTTTTAGAAGTTTTTGATAATTTACACTTTGCCATTTTTCCAGAAGGCCACAGATTTACTGAAGGTAGATTCTTCATGCTCAAGTGGTCTTTGTAATATTTATAATTTGATAAAAAAAAAATGAAAGGGTGCTCAAAGATGCAATTTTCCTTTCTTTATTATTCTGCCAAATCTCCCTTTCTGCAATCCGCAAGAGTCTTCTCACATCTCTGGCTCCATATGCCCAGAACTCCATGAGGGACCCATATGACTCTGCATGCTTAAAAATCTCCTTTGTTCTCTGTCTTGTGGAAAGATATGCATTGTTAGGAGAATTGTGCAAGTTTTATCGCAAACACCCAGAGATCAGGCCTCATCTTGACAGAGCATCCCAAACTTGGCCTATAATGACGAATGTGATTCATTAATTCTGGGTCACTGTCTTATGTCCCACGGGAGAAAGCTTTCCATTATCTCAAGAACACATCTTAGTCAAGTGTTCAGCTTTGTCGATGTTAAAGGGATAGTCATAAAACATAGTTATTATATGACGGTCACACAGATGACAATGAATAACTTTTAAAGACTTTATTATTTATCATTAATAAGGTCATTGAGAAGTTACAAGAAATCAAGGGAGAATTAAAACAAACAAACAGTTTATTAGTCACAAATATGGATAGGAAAATGGAAACAAAACCCTTCTTACTTTCCAAGTGTGAGAGAAGCCAGTTGAGTCTCTCCCGAGCTCTATTTGCATGTCCTAAATAACATGACTCATTGCTACCAGCTACCTAGAACAGAGCTATAAAGTACTTCACCATGACTGATAACTTAAGCCTCCATATTATCTGAACCTATAAATCCGAAGGCTCTATCTAATGATTCAATTTTCCACTTAAGCACTGTTCCCCTTAAAGCATAAATATGTTGTACTTTTCTGAAATTTATGTATATTTTCAGAAAAAAAAATATATATAGAGAGAGAACGTGAATCATACTATGTTGCTCTCTTCAAAAAGCACAGGAAAGACGCATTTATGTAAACACATAAGGGCCAAACTACCAGGTAATTATAAGTGTTTGCAAACCATGGGAGGATTCTGAAATGGTCAGAACCCTCAGTAAGTGCTGCGGGGCCGTTAATTGTCCTAAATGTGTTTCCTGTGGCTGCTTCCTTTAAGCCGCTCAGCTCTATACAAAGGATCTAATTGCCAGCCCCATATTGCTGATGAATAAACTCAGCTGCAAAGAGCTTAAAGAAATGGATACCAGAGGCCACAGGTCCTAAGCAGTAGAACTGAAGATGGAAGCAAAACTTAAATATGATTCTGGAGCCCATCCTCAAATCTCTATGCTATGCAGCCTTACCACCAAGGATAGGGGGCTTAGTTTTATCTAAGTGTGAGAGTGGGATGGGAGAG